>CM065813.1:31909000-32214000 GCA_033398695.1 Orobanche coerulescens
CTAACTCCGACATCCAAGTAAACATGGTAACAAAACATTTAACATAGACTCGAGCCTCATCATAATGATGGGCAATCCTTTGCATGCATGTCCCGTGCCGGCCCTCAGCTCGACCGATACCTGAAATGCATAAGACACATTCCCCTCATTTAAGGGGTTAACATTCGAATAGCTAGTGCAAGTACACAATTACACTACATTTTATATATATATATATATATATATATATATATATATATATATATATATATATATACGATTCAACACAGTCATCTCATTAGAAAGCATTTGAAAACAATATTCCGGAATACCACATTTACATCAAAACAGTGTATCATCACATCTCAACATCTCAACTATCCACACTTGGTAACCCACGGCCGTACCCATTAGTATCGACCTCCAGAGGCTCCGTCGGGCCATCCCCGGGTGGGAAAACCACTTCCGCGGCCGTACCCATTAGTATCGACCCCCAGAAGCCCCGCCGGACCATCCCCGGGTGGAAGAATCACAACACACACACCCAATATCACATTTCATCAATCGCATCAAAACCGTAACATAGATAACGGAATTTAATACATGTAGTTGCCTTGAATAATATGACGTGAAGGGAATGGAGAATGGAAAAGGTTTCGGTCTGAATAATCTCCAAATTTCGATCCTAACAACAATAGAGACTCAATCAACTACAATCCCACTGAAAAAACAAGAATCATTCGAAGTTCTGCTCTTAGGGACAATACCGAACACTACAGTGGCATAAAAGGTTAAACTCGATCAACGAAGGAAAACTTGGAATTAAACCACAAAACTTCTAGGAAAACATGAACCCATTATTACAGAACTATGATCTACCATTAATCGAAGCAAAAATGATTTGAAAAACGAATTATAGCCAAAATCCTAAAATTTGGTAAAAGGATCATATACCTCAATTTGGTGATGAAATTGTGGAAGGAAGATGATTAATTCGTGATATAATCTCCAATTCTGAGTTATAAGATGATTGAATGCAACATCCGAGTAAAATCGCCCAAAATCGCCCCCAAGGAATGAACAACCAAGAGAAAAGTGGAAATGGGGGGTCAAACCTGTGTCTGTCCTATTTATACCAGGACGGAACACGGTGCAACAAACGGCCCAAACATCACCGTGTTTAGCGCCATGTTGCGGGACAGTAAGCGTACCTGCACGACACAGTGCACGGACACGGTGCATAGTGTCGCGGGTCTTGCGCCGTGTTGCGAGACAGTGAGCGGGCCTGCCGACATGGCGCACAGACACGGCGCAGAGTGTCGCGGGTCTAGCGCCGTGTTGCGACAAACGACACATCACATGCGGCAGGCACTCGCACGGGTCTCTCGGCCGTTTGCTAAACGCACGAACACCCGGCGCAAGACTCGACGCTCGATAGCTCCGTTTGACAAACGGCGCAGAACACGGTGCAAATCCTTTGCCGTTTTCATCGCCGTTTTGCACAGGTATGGCCAGAAAGTTCCTGGTATAAACTAATGGCTCAACAACCACTGGAATGAAGATACAAGGGTAGGTCCAATGGGTAAACTGAAGTTCCCCACTGACGGGATGAGCATAAAAACCAACTCATGCCTTTGACCATCCGAAGGTCGGAATAAACGAGTAACAACATCAACATCCCAAAATAATAAGAATTTACAAAACGACCGAACCATTCGAAAATCTAAATGCAAGACCTGAACGACAACTCAGAAAGTTGTAACATATCCAGAACTATTAAAGGAACTCGTAGAAGTAACGAAACATCAGATTAGAATGAGGTTTACAAGAATCGAGCCTCAACGCTGAAAAGTTACACAATAAGTGAAATCTCATAAAAACAACTCCGAAACTCGTCCGGATGGTCATGGATACAGAACAAAATAGTTTCAGAATTCCAAAACAATAAAAAGCGAGTCGATCGAAATGAAATACACTAAAAATAGAAATTACTAAAATTAAAAAGTGCGGATACTACATTCTCTCCCCCTAAAAATAAGTTTCGTCCCAAAACTTACAAAGTAAATAACTCGGTGTATCTCGCCTTCATACTATCCTCCGTTTCCCAAGTCGCTTCCTCTGATCCGTGTCTCGACCACTACACTTTAACCAAAGGGATGGTTTTGTGACTAAATTGCTTCACCCGACACTCCAAAATTTGAATCGGCCTCTCCTCAAATGTGATGTCGGGACCCAATTCAATCTCCCCAAAATCGATAATATGGCCAGGATCCGGTACATACCTCCGAAGCTGGGAAATATGGAATACATTATACACATGACTCAAGGACAATGGCAAGCCTAGCCGATATGCAAGCTCTCCAACCCTTTCCAAAATCTCGAACGGTCCAATATATCTCGGGCTAAGTTTACCCTTCCGGCCGAAGCGGTAAACTCCCCGGGTCGGCGACACCTTCAGCAAAATATGGTCTCCCACCTCAAACTCCAACGGCCGGCGACACGTGTCGGCATAAGACTTCTGTCGACTCCAGGCCGTTAACAACCTACCATGAATCTAAGCAATCTTCTCTTTTGTCTCCTGGAGAGTGATTTTTCGGCGATTTGATGTTAGGTACTTTTTTTTATTTGGGTGGAGATGATGATGATGGGGTCTAATGTTCTGGCAGAATTCGGGGCGAAGAAAATCTGAGCATCCAGGTTTGCGGCGGCACATCGAAAACGACTGCTACTACCGATCTTTTTTTTTATATAAAAATATGTATGAATATGTAAAATAGAACAGAAAATAGAAGGAATGAAAAACAACCCAAGAAAGAATATGATCTTACTTACCTCTTGCTGGAATAATTGATTTGCAGAAGAGAGTTGTGTGTTATATATTGTGAGGAGAAGAATTACAAATGGCACGAATTAATTATGTCTTAATTTGGTTAATAATTGGGTTATGAATGATATGAATTCATTTTCCTTTAAAATGAAAATTAATATTGAAAGGGAAATGCATCCGTTTCAGAAGAGAGAAGAGAGGTGAGAGGACAAATAGTGTTGGGTTGGGCCAAATGAATGATAGTTGGGCTCAAATTGGATTATAAAGTTTCAAATATTATGAGCTTCACCTTAATAAAAATTAAATGTATAAATAATTTAGTAATGACATTTATAATAATGTTAATAATATATTAATACTAATAATAATATTAATAATAATAGGCGGATATTACATTCTACCCTCGTTGAAAAATTTTCGTCCTCGAAAATTAATATTATACCTTGATTATAGAAATCAGGATAACGAGCTCGAAACTCTTCCTCGCGCTCCCAAGTAGCTTCATCCTTTCCATGACGATTCCACTGCACTTTAATCAATGTGATATCTTTGTTTCTCAATTTGTGAACTTTTTTCTCGAGTATTGCACACGGTAGCTCCTCATACGTCAAATCTCTGTTAACGTCCAAATTCGCGTAGCTGATTACATGATGCGCATATTTTCTGAGCATAGAGACATGGAATACATTGTGTACTGAAGCAATTCCGGGTGGTAAAGCGAGACGATATGCCAGATCTCCAATTCGTTCTAGAATTTCGAATGGTCCGACAAATCTCGGTCGAAGTTTTCCCTTTTTACCAAATCGATAAATTCCTTTTATTGGAGCCACCTTTAAAAATACTTTATCTCCAACATCATAATTTAACTCCTTTCTACGCTTATCACCATATGACTTCTGTCGGTCCTGAGCAATTTTAACTCTCTCTCGGATCATCTTAATTCTTACGACTGTTTCCTCAACTAACTCAGGTCCAAATACTTTTCTTTCTCCAACTTCATCCCAATACAATGGAGATCTACATTTTCTTCCATATAGAGATTTTTATGGTGCCATACCAATTATGGCTTGATAACTATTATTGTAGGCAAATTCAACCAAAGGTAGCAGTGATTCCCAATCACCATTTGCATCCAGTATGCATGCTCTCAGCATATCTTCAAGGATTTGATTCGTTCGTTCTGTTTCACCATCTGTTTGAGGATGGTAAGTAGTGCTGAAATTAAACTTTGTTTCCATAGCTTCATGCAAACTTTTCCTGTAACACCCCCAGATCGAACCAGGAATATTACACGCCGCAGACCCTCTCCGTGAGGATCCACCAGGCTAGACATCAAAACAACACATTACATTACATACCGACGAATCAAAATAACGAACCAATAGACCGATTTGGTCTTTCGTCACTGACTTACAAATCAAAATACATAAACTCATCCAGACTCATACCCACGCAAGGGTAAAATACTTGCAACAACGAACAATAAGACAGCGGAAAAGACAATACAATGGACTTCGACTAACTTAACCCAAAACTGGCCTTCGTGTGATTAGTATCATTCGTCTTCCATCATCCCTCGTACCGATCCTGTGACTTGCTCCCGAAAACCTGCATGTACCTGGACACAATACAGATATCCACCCCGACACTGGGGTTAGCAAAACTCCACTGTTTCGCTAGTGCAAGTATAAAGTGCAAAAACGAGCCATACACAACATATTCCGAGAATACAACGAAAGACTTCCCGAGATATTTTTAGTTAAAAATAGTTCAAGTCTTTAAAGTAGAAACGAAGCCAGTAAGTACTTTGAAAGCATTTCCAAATCTCGGGAGTTTTGAAAACATTAGAAAGTGAAAAGTTCTTAATTCCTCGAAAGCCATTTAGGGTCACAGCCCCAAAGTTCATTTTCAAAAATGCAAATTCGTTAACGAAACACGGGGTCCACGACCCAACCATTCCGGTCACAAAACATAGGGTCCACGACCCGATCATTCACTCCAGTTCACTTACAAGGACACATTACACATAACACATTATTCCTATGCCATTCTAGCCAAGCACCAAGACTCGATATATAATGTCTCTCGACCCCGAGCACAAAGCATTGTGATACTCCGGACAATATCACAATTAACGAAAACATCAACGTCATCCTCAAGATGAAAACTACACCTGGTAACCCGCGACCGTACCCCTTAGTATCGGCCCACAGACGCCCCGTCGAACGCTCCTGGTGGGAAACCACTTTCGCGGCCGTACCCCTTAGTATCGACCCCCAGACATCCCGTCGGACACTCCGGGTGGAAGTTCAACCACACACGCACCCAAGTACACTTCCGTGGCCGTACCCCTTAGTATCGACCCCCAGACGTCCTGTCGAACACTCCAGGTGGAAGGAACAACACACACACACGTTCCAAAATCACAGTTGCAAACCACAAGCCTCGAAGGTCAATCACAATATATATATAGTCGAGGTACCTTACTAGAATGACAAGTTTATCCAACATATACTCACGACCAAGTAACGATATGATTCATGCTAGAATTTCAACGATGCAGCTAGTACCAATAACATAGTAACGAGGGAAAATACCTATCCAACGACGCCGAACGACACAATGACACAGGATCATCAATAGGCATATGTTCATACATATCTCAAGGAAAGGTTAAGCTATAAATCTACAACGTCATAATCACACAAAATGATACCCCACACATACTTAGACAAGCATATTTAACAACGAAATCATACGAGTCATCTTTTAAGGAAGTATTGAAAAGCATATCAATTCCTTTGAAAGTTAATTATAGACATTCATAAATCACGTATCGAAAATTACCAACTAATATATCCACAAAATACGTAATGTATGGGCAAGATACTTGCCTCGAAATCAATTTGTGAATACTCCGACGAAAGCGGCTCGAAAAAATTTAAAGCAGTCTGAAGCGACCCAGTCAAAACAGTCCCAAAAGCGGCGGCGACCCCAAAAGCGACCCGAAACATCCCCAAAATAGCCCCGAAACAGCCCCAAAAACCGACCACCTTCACGAGAAATCAATAACAACACAATCACCACGAGAATAACACCGCTACGAATCAACAACACTAAACGAAATCTCAATCGACACTAAGAAACTATAAGGGTTCAAGGGTTCGTTCCAAGAAAGCCAAAATCATGTTCCGGGTGAGATGAAGTCGATAAACGAGTTACTAATCCGTAGATTACAACCAATACAACAACAATTACATGACCAATTCATCATAATCGGCCTAGAATTGAAATCAAAAGAAAAACCCCAAAATATCTCAAGAACATAAATCAACCCGATAAAAACATGAAAACGAAACTCCAAACTGGGGGAATCAACAATTTCAGATTGGAATCATGAAATCACGATAAACCCCAAATTATCCCGAAAGTAGGGTTTTAAGAAGAAAATACCTCAATTAAAATGGCGAAAGATGTTGGGATGTTGTTAAATCCGTACTAGGAACTCAAAGATATTGATGGGTGATGATATCAGGCCAAAATCCATGCTTATACGCCCTCAAGATCGTCTAGATCGCCGGAAGGAAGAAAGGGGAGGAAGAAATGACGAAAGTTGACCCTGCAGCCTTATATATATCGTCATGATTAGCGCACGCTAAGGTATGTGTAGCGTGCGCTAACGGCTGTAAAATGCGATCGTAACCTCTGCGATCCGTTAGCGCGCGTTAATATATGTATTTAGCGTGCGCTAATTACACACTGTGTAGTCTTTGCTATTTCGGCCATAACTCCTTCGTCCGGACTCCGATTGACTCGCCGTTTGAACCATTGGAAAGCTAATTTGATGCTCTATCACATTGTAAAGTTTCAGAATTTTTAGACTTTATAAGCGCCGTTGGTGATCTTACAAAGTCGACTAAATGCACAAAAACGATACTCCTCGACAAAACAATAATTATTCAACATGCAACGAAACACTAACGGACAACACCAACGATCCAAATCGAAAACGAACACATGACAAAGCAAGACATACTATTAGCTCGACTTACGCAACGATAAGTCGTACCCGACGAACACCACAACACGGTACATCGTGCCGTACCCAACATAGGGGAAAATCTCAAGAAATCGCCAACAGAACAAAATGAACGGCGCAATCGACAAAAATTCAAAAATAATCGGAACCGAGAATCTCGGGTATTACATTTCCAAAACCTTGAAGTGAAACTAGGGTCTCTATCTGACACTATTGATACCGGAAATCCATGTAATCTCACTATCTCCTTGATGTACATTTGTGCGTACTGGTTCATCTTAAACGTCATCTTGACTGGCAGAAAATGAGCAGATTTTGTCATTCTGTCGACAATCACCCAAACTGCAGTATTTCCTTTAACAGTTGTGGGTAGACCAACTACGAAATCTATTACTACTTGTTCCCACTTCCATTCTGGAATTTCAAGTGGTTTGAGTAATCCATATGGTCGTTGATGTTCGGCCTTGACTTATTGACAAGTCAAACAACTCTCCACAAATTTTCCTATATCATTTTTCATTCCTTTCCACCAAAATATTTTCTTAACATTATGGTACATTTTCATACTGCCTGGGTGGGCAGTATATGGCGTACTGTGAGATTCGATTAAAATCTCCTTTATCATACTCTCATCTTTGGGTACACAAATTCTCCCTTCGTACATCAAGGAACCATCACTTGCTATTCCAAAACCTTATTGTCTGCAGATATAGCCAACTCTTTCATTCTACTTAATATCTCATCATGGGATTGGGTTGTTTTAATTCTTTCCCGTAAGGTTGGTTGAACCACTAGAGCTGATAAAATTGATGTTGTTCCCTTTGGTGGCCTAACGACTTCAATATTCATTTTCGAGAAATCTTTAATGAGTTGCTCTTGAGTGGTGAGCATATTGCACAATTCTCCTCTCGTCTTGCAACTTAAGGCATCTGCAACTACGTTGGCCTTGCCTTGATGATATTGGATCGTGCAATCATAATCTTTCACCAACTCAAGCCATCTTCTTTGCCTCATGTTTAGCTCTTTTTGAGTAAACAAATACTTCAAACTTTTATGATCGGTAAAAATTTCACACCTTCCTCCGTACAAGTAATGTCTCCAAATCTTTAGCGCATGAACTACAGCGGATAATTCTAGATCATGAGTATGGTAGTTTAACTTATGTTGTTTAAGCTGTCTGGAGGCGTATGCAACCACCTTGCCATGTTGCATCAGGACACAACCAAGACCTTGCTTTGATGCATCACTGTATATTACAAAATCCTTGGTAGGGTCTGGAATCGTTAACACAGGTGCTGTCGTCAACTTTTCTTTAATTCTTGGAAACTCGCTTCACATTTATCATTCCATAAGAATTTCTCCCCTTTTCGATTCAACTTCGTCATAGGTGCCGCTATCTTTTAGAAGCCCTCGATAAATCTCCTGTAGTAACCGGCTAAACCTAGGAAACTTCGAACTTCATTCGCATTCGTAGGTGCTTCCAAACTATTTCTTGCTTCGATTTTGACTGGGTCGAATTCAATCCCCCGAGCGGTCACCATATGACCGAGAAATACTACTCGATCAATCCAAAACTCACATTTCTTAAACTTCGCATATAATTTCTCATTGCGAAGAGTCTCCAATACTATTCTTAAATGTTCCTCATGTTGTTTCTCATTTTTAGAATACACCAAGATATCATCAATGAATACAATAATAAATTTATCCAAATATTGGTGAAATACTAGATTCATCAAATCCATAAATACGGTTGGGGCATTACTTAGTCCAAAGGGCATTACTACAAATTCGTAGTGCCCATATCTTGTTCGAAAGACCGTCTTAGAAATATCATCCTCCTTTATTTTCAATTGATGATACCCCGATCTCATATCAATCTTAGAGAAAATTCCCGCTCCTCTAAGTTGGTCAAATAAATCCTCGATCCCTGGCAACAGATACTCATTTTTATTGTGAGTCGATTTAACTCACGATAGTCGATACACATCCTTAATGTACCGTCTTTCTTCTTGACAAAAAGAACCGGTGCTCCCCATGGGGAAACACTTGGTTGAATAAAATTCAAGTCCAGCAACTCTTGCAGTTGAACCTTCAATTCTTGAAATTCTTTTGGCGCCATCCGATAAGGAGCCTTTGATACCGGCGCTGCTAAAGGTATCAAGTCAATTGTGAACTCTACTTGTCTATCAGGTGGAATTCCTGGCAAATCTTTAGGAAACACATCTGGAAATTCCTTCACATTTGACACATCTGAGACTGACAATTCTTGTCTTTTCGTACCAACTATGTTCACCAGGTATCCTTGACATTTGCCTCTTTTAAACAATTTAATTGCTTTCATGGCAGATATAAACCTATGTGAGGTACAAGTCTTTGCTCCGAAAAATATAGTCTCCTTATCCCCCGGCAAGACTAGAGTTATTTCTCTCTCATAACATTTAATGATAGCTCGGTACTTTTTCAACCAATCCATCCCTAGGATTATGTCGAAGTCTTTCATATTAATCACGTATAAATCTGCATCCAAGTTATTCTCATTCATATCTATAGGTGTATTTCTAACCATAGAATCAGCACATATTATTTACCAGATGATACACTAACTTCTAATGGTTATTTTACTCTAATCTCCTTACTTCCAGTTAGAGCATGGAACTTCTTAGACATGAATGAATGGGTAGCACCAGTATCAAAAAGTACTAATGCAGGTATATTAAATACTGTCAACATACATGTCATTGTAAATGGGTTCCTTTCAGCATCTTTCAGCCTCATGGCAAACACTCGTGCCCTACCCCCGGAAGTCTGACCTTTTTTTCCGACTGGGCACTCATAAGATGTATGCCCTGATTGCTTGCATCGATAGCATTTTCCATGACCCTCCAGGCATACTCCTCCATGGTTCTTTCCACAATTTGACATGAAGGTTTCTCGGCCTTGACGTTGGGCTTCGCCTTTCCTTCAAAAAGTGTTACATTAACCTCCAATCACATTAAATCATAACATTTTCTCCTTTAATCTTCACCGACTGACAATCAATTTTACCTTTTAATCTATACCACATTCATCATCTATATTTAGAAAATTACACATCTATCGCATTCAAACATTCTCCTAAAATACACTAAGGCTGCGTTTGGTTCGCAGAATGATTTTTGAATGAATGGAATCTATCAAAGGAATTGGAATTAAGAATTGAAATGGAATGTTGTCAGGTTTGACCACCTGTTTGGTTGACAGAATTGGAATGAAATCTGTTAAATGAATTGGAATATGTCTGTTTGGTCCAGAGAATGTAGCTTTGAAATTGGAATGAATTTCTGGCAAATGACCAAAATATCCTTTTTGATAAAATAACTATTAAATACTTTAAACAAAAAATAAAAGAAAAATGTATTAAATTATATTAAATAAAAAATAAAATTAAAATTAAAAAATAAAATGAAAATGAAAATAAAAATAAAATAAAAACTAAATGTACTAAATTATATTAAATAAAAATAATAATAATAAAATAAAAAATAAAAATAAAAATAAAAATAAAAAATAAACTAAAAACAAAAATAAAATAAAATAAAATGAGAGTATTTTTGTCATTTAGAAAATCATGGATGGAATTGAATTCAATTCCATCCCTTTTAGCAAGGAATGATCAAATCCACCTATGGTGGAATTCTTGGATTTCAATTCCATTCCATTGGTAACCAAACGTCGTACCGGAATTTGGTCAACGGAATTGATCATCGCAATTCCATCCAATTCCGGCGGATTCCGCCGAACCAAACGCAGCCTAAATTTTATTCAAATGTACCAATTATGTTGGGACGGGGAAGTAAAGCGTTGTTTCTTGAGCTGAATATATTAAACCAAACTGAACTTAATTGAATTAAATTAAAGTTACTGAATATCATTATCAATATTAGATAACAATAGGTATGACAACAATAATAATATATAATACAACAACAATAATAATAATAAATAATAATAATAATAAATAATAATAATAATAACAAGAAGAAGAAGAAGAAGAAAAACTATATATTATTTATATTACTAATATAAATAATAATACTATCACATACCAATAAATACAACAACAATAAAATCATTTTAGTTACAACAACAATATTAATAATAATAATAATAATAAAACTATTCATAATGCTACAAATTATTATATATAACACTATTGATAATGTTGAAATAATATTTATTAATAAAATTAGATAACAATATATAAGATGATTATAATTATTATTTATATTACAACAACAAACAATAATATTAATAATAAGTATTATTAATAAAAATATATAATATCGTTGATGATATTAATTCATATCAATAATACTCACAGTAACTACTCGTATTAGAAAATAATATATACAACAATAATTACTATTTACATTATAATAAAAAAACAAGATAATAATGACAACACTAAAATAAATAATTATAATATATGATATTATTGATAATATAAATAATAATAATAATATTGATTCTAAAGCTGAGCTAAATTGAGTTTAACTAAATTAAATTGAAATTTACTGAACTCAATTGAACTGGATTGAAATGTGTTTAAATTAATCTCAAAAGAATGAAGTTTAAAGCTTATAAATCCTAAAATAAACAAGTATTCTTACTCTTCACAATATTTTCGTTTCAAGATTCCGACCAAAATTCTAAATCTCAACCGCTCTTAACATAAACAAACCCTTCGTGTACTTGTTAATTTTTATTATATTTAAATATCTATTATATATAGAGTTTATCCCCCTTAATTTAATGTACAAGGGGGGTTGTATTATATATAAAGCTTATCCCCCTTAATTTAATGTGCAAGGGGGGTTGTGCACAAAAATTAGTACTGTAGAACTAATGCATTGCACACCAAAAATAATTTCGTTTTTTTATAAACTCACGAATTTACATCTACATATTAAACTCCAAGGAATACAAACAATCGTGTAATGATGGAGTGAACACAAAAGGGTTCCTGGAACCATGCTCTCATAATTGATGAATATGAAGTATTGATGAAGTATTAATGCTTGAAGCACTATATAAACCATCCAAAGACGAGAAAACAACATAGCAAAAACCACACCAGTTTTGCAGTTTGCCATATAAGTCTCCTGTTACGTTTTCTATTTAAATGTAGATAAGAGGTTGTCACTATTTTTTAATCTTGACCTACCTTTTCGAATATGGAGTTAAAGACTTGTTGTGGTATTCTTTAAAGATGTTTGTGTGTACTTCTGACATTAAAGGGTTTGATGTTTGTATGGAGTTAAAGACTTGCTGTGGTATTCTTTCGAATATGGAGATCTGTGATTTGATGTTACTTTCTTTTTTTTGTTCGTTAAAAAACACAGAAACTAAATCGAATGATTTTGAGCAGAAACATTAAAGGGTTTGATGTTGTGTTTGATTATTTCGGGTAAGGAGTTACAACGACGGTAGTTTGTGTGTGAAGCTGTGTTCGTGTTTGGTGGTTGATCTGCAAATCCAGAGAAAAAGATGGATGGGAGGCGGATGTTTTTAGGATAGTGATAAAAAATTAGATGTATATCTTGGAATGGATTGGATCCCATCTTACCCGAATTTTTTTACCCCATTGGTTTTGGGTTTTAATCTGTTGGACTAGATCCAACCGTAGCAAAACAATCTCAAAACACAATGAATTGATGCCAATAATCAACCGGTTGGTGTTTGCTAAAAGAAATGAAACAAAATGGATTGAATAAAATGATTGTTTTAAAGTGTACAACTCATGAAAAGCTAATGAATGGATATATGCATGTAATAATGGGAAGCTTATGTGAATACTGAGTCGGACCTCCATCAGTTGTTAAATTTGACACATACATACATTCATCAATGCATACATAAACACGTATCACGTATGTATGCACACATAGGTACGATATTGGTATACATTGAATAAAGAAGTTGAAAAATATTATAGATACAGCATGGCTGCATGAGTATTTCGCTTTATAGGTGGCATTCTTCATTGGAAATTTACCTCATATTAATGATTTACATAATCAATATGCACACTTTCTCTCTATCTCGTGATGATGCTACTAATAGTCTCCTACAATATAATGGAGACTCTTCATGTCCATTCCTTTTGTATTATTCACTTTTACTTTTTGCTTGGGGGATGGTAAGTTGGTAACCGTTGTGAATTAAAAACGAAATCATATCGTAGTTTCAAGATTGCATAAAATTGTAGAATGTTAAAACAAAAGCTGTTAGTATTTAAAAATTACATGTGAAGTGACTCTTTTAAATGTAACATCTTAGAAAAAGTCTTTTTACATGTACTCTTTTAATGTGAATAAACTATTTTCAGTACTGGAAACCTAATTAGTACCGACCATTACACTATGAATATTTAGATGCAATGGGTGCAACGCACGGGTTGATAAAACATTACACTATGAACATTTAAAATAAATACAATACATTACATATAACTAATTACATAGACAAAGAATTCTATACGGAAAAAGCGTTACGGATGAGTCCTTATTCATATTAAAAGACTACATGTGAAAAGACTATTTTAATTGTAACTTTTAATGTAAATAAATTAATTTAAATACAAAAGTTATGATAACATCACAATTAAATCCTCTAAAATAAATACAATATAAATTCTCTAATAGCCATCTAAATACCGTCATATGCTCATTCAAGCGTCTGCAACCAATGCTCATTCAAACGTCTGCAACCAAAAACCGTGCATCGCATGGGTTGGATCAATCCTCGTTGGTTTCAAAGTTAGAGTTTCTTAATAATACTTAATTGAATGACATTTAAATTTTTCCGTTTACTTAATATTTTGTGTCATATCACAACAAAAATCTCACAAGAATATTCATAAATTAACTCTTAAGAGTTCATATCTTATCGATTATGTTATTAAAATATTACCTCACGATATGTTCTATTTTTGGGTGGCCGAGCTGAAACGATTATGGTTCGAAAAGTAGGATAAAAATAACTTTAGATTGGTACAAATTAGAAAGGGATAATAAAGGTTTTGGTCACCGTACTTGTCTCCGATTTTCATTTTGGTTACCAATTATTTTTTCCTTACAAAAATATCATCGTACTCGTTAAACTTTTCAAATTGATAAGTCGGTAGACTTCCGTCCATTAAGGAGACGGAAATGGCTGAATAGACTAACGACTGGATATGTACGACTTATGTGTCACATGGATCCAAGCATACGAGGCTAAGGGGGAAAACCAAAGTTGTAACATCAGACGCAATGGAGAAAAAGGAAGAGTGTGAATTGGGGAAGAAGAAGATGCAGAAGTCGCCGTAAATCTGGAATCGGGTGAAGAAGAAGCACATATATATATATATAATATACACATCAAGTAAGTTAGATATATTATTAATTGCTTGCCATCTGAATTCTAGGGTTTTGTAAAAATTTGGGTCTTTATGAGATGTTGAAAACTGGGGCTTAATTTTCATGGCCATAATTTGTCCTCTGTGTTTTGTGTCATTGTCCGGTGTGCATTTATCTGATGTCTCCCATTACATGTATTTGCATATCTTGGCCAGTAAAACATCAGTTGTTGGTTGTCTCCAACAGTTTTTACTTTTTTTAAACTTTATTAAATTGATTATTTCAGGATGTCTGGTGTGAAATGAGCTAATACACATTGTTATAATAGTGTAAATGCCAACACTGAAGGGGGTGACATTGAAAAGGTGAATTTAGGTTTGAGTTCTGATGACAGTGATTACCATGATAGTGATGGGTTTAGTAGTGATGAGGAGTACATTGAGGCTAGAAAGAAGTCGAGGGAATATAAAAGAGAAATTAAAAATAATGAAAATGAAGAAGAAAATATTGAGAGAGATAAAGGAAGTATAATTGAGAGTGAGAGTGGTACTGACAATACACCTAATGAATATTATGTACTTGAAGAAGAAACTGAGTTTCAAATTGAGAAAACAGCTTCAAAAGTAGATGAAGAAGTTACAAATAGTGAAGATGATGACTATTGAGATGATAAAAGTAAGGAAAATGGTGGGCAGTGGGACAGTTTAAATGAGGATAGTGACGAGAGATATACAACAATTGAGGAGAGTTTCATAGGTTTTATATATGTTTTGAAGAACTAAAGAGAGGATGGATTGAAGGGTGGCGGTGTAGGCCAGTCATAGGTTTAGATGGCTGTTTTTTGAAAACTGTTGTAGGGGGCAACTTTTATCTGCTATTGGAAGAGATGGTAATAACCAAATGTACCCTATAGCTTGGGCTATAGTAGAGTGAGAGCAGGTATAGTTGGGGATGGTTTCTGGAGCTGTTACTTGCAGATTTGGAAGGTAATGATGGAGTTGGGTGGACTATTATAAGTGACCAGCAGAAGGTACATATTTATCTTGCACTTATTTATCTTGAACTTTTTTTATATACTAACATCTAATATTTCTTTTATCTAATGTCAACCGGGCTTGGTTCCAGCTGTTAGGGAGATACTTCCTTATGCTGAGCACAGGAATTGTGCCAGACATATTTATGCAAATTGGAGGAAGAGATTTCCTAAATTTGCCTTCTGGGAAGCATCAATGGCCACCCATATTGTTCCCTTCAAGGAAGCTATGAAAGAGGTTAAAAGATTGTCCACGGAAGCACATGACTGTTTACTGGAGCATAACCCTTCCTTGTGGAGCAAAGCTCATTTTCAGACATTTTCAAAATCAGACAATGTTGAGAACAACATGAGTGAGACCTTCAATGCATGGATAATTAAGGCTGGATGGATGCCTTCTTTCGACATGCTAGAAGAAATCAGGAGTCAAGTGATGGTAAGATTAAATCAAAAAAGGGATCAAATGCTCAAGTCTGATACAATTGTATGTCCTAGGATTAAGAAAAAGTTAGACGTTCAAATTGTGAATGCAGCTTTGTGTGAAGCATTATGGGTAAAGGACAAAAAATTTCAGGTTAGAAAACTTTATCTATTACAAAAGATATTCAGCTTGTAATTGAATCATAATTGTTTCATTCTTCAATGCAGGTAAAGTGTAATGGAGAGAACTTTGTGGTTGACCTTGAACAGAGCATATGCACATGTAGGTTTTTTGATCTAAATGGGATCCCATGTTGCCATGCCATCAGTGTTATCTCTTTTGTGAGAGAGCCAATAAAAAGTTATGTCGGTCATTGGTTTAACAGAGAAACCTATATGAAGTGCTACAATCATTTGTTGGAGCCACATAAAAGTTTTTGGGAGGAGACTCCATATGAGAAGATGTTGCCACCACCAATCACACGGAAGATAAGAGGAAGACCCAAAAGATAGAGGAAGAGAGAACAATGGGAAAGTGAGAAATGTTCAGGTAGAATTACAAGAAGGGGTAGAATAATGCACTGTACCAAATGCAAGCAAGCTGGCCACAATAAAAATGGATGCCCCTACTCCAGTGATCATGCCGCTGAAGCCTCAAATACTGAACTTCAAAAGGTAACCTCAGGGACTTAATATTAAACAGTGGGATAATTTTAATATTGTATATATATATATATATTTGACATACTATAATGTCTCATGGAAAGAATGACAAGGTAAAGGGGAAGGCTAAGGCCAGACAGACTGACACTGACACTCGAGTCAAAGGAGTTAAACTGCCAATTAGAAGAAAAAAAAAGGCCAACCTCCAGTTGGATTTGGGACTTATGTGCTTTCAAATGGAAATACTATGTTCCAGTCAGGATTGCCTGGAACATAGTATTTGTAAGTAAAAAAAAGTTTGAAATTAGACATAATTTATCCAAGAGGTATGAATACAACTTCATCAATCTGTCCATTTATATAAGTCAAATTATGGACCTGAAACAACAAAGACACCAACAAATGTACCAATGCAGAGAGGTCCTACCTGGGATTCCAAGTAGTCAACATTCAACTACAACCAATGCATTGAGAAGGCCAAGGAAGAAATAGAATTTGACATTAGGCCATTAGGGGAACTTTGATATTATTAAGGCGGTATATTTTGCCATTAGGATTTTTGAGACTCAGTCAGTACATTTCCAAAACATTTCATTCATGAGAATTCATATTACTTCAGTTATTATACCATCTAAAATATCCACAATAAGCATTTTTATCCTACAAAACAGATATATGTATATAAAAGTAATTTTTATTTAATAAAAAGTAAACTTAATATATAAAAATAATTTTTATTACTTTTATTGTGGATATATATATATAAGTAATTTTTATTTAATAAAAAGTAAACTTAAATTAAGAATTAATGCAACCAAAAAGTTCATACGGTGATGGACGGAAGTCCGTAAGCCTCATATGCTTGGACCCACATGACACATAAGTCTCACATATCCGGCCGTTAGTCTATTCAGCCATTTCGGTCTCCTTAATGGACGGAAGTCTACCGAGTTACCAATTTGAAAAGTTTAACAAGTACAGTGATGTTTTTGTAAGGAAAAAAGATTCGATAACCAAAATGAAAATTGAAGACAAGTACAGTGACCAAAACCTTTATTATCCCAAATTAGAAAGATGGCTCAAGGAGGCGTACAATTTTTAGTCGGCTGAGCTAAATTTGAGAGATAAAGTTGTTTAAATTTTTAACTTTATTTTAGCTTTTTTAAGTCAAATGATATTGTAATTTATATTAACAAAAACTTTCTAACTTTTCTTATAATAAAATTTATTTTGAAACTATCCACACAACGGAAAAAAAATTATATTTTAAAAATACCCACTTTGAATAGACTATTAGCAACAGGGCTCTTGTCAGACCTATTCGGATCGAGTATCAACAGAATCAGAACCAATCCGATAACTTAGCGAATAGTCTATCAGGTCAATTTTTAAACCCGGCATCGGATCGAATCCAAACGGGTGGAAACCCAAACAGAATCTGAAACCCAAAATCCGAAATTCGAAAAACAATTTGGGAACAAATTTTTTTTAATACTATGCTATGAGAGCCAAAATAAATCGGTCTACCCAAGATTCATGGACGTCCAAAATAAATTAGTTGATTGCTAATAGGCACACCACAACACACCAAATAAGTATGCTATTAACCACATATAGGTGAACCTTAGGCTTCCCCTTATTTATTTTACTCCTTTTCCTTGTTTTTTACATTTTTGGCAAATGTGGGATAGTTAACCAAAAAAAACTCTCTTTTTTATCCTCCTCCCCCTTTCCTTATCTTTTTGTCTCTTTTGAGATTCCCATTGAAAGCTCCATCCTTCCTTTCACCTTATTAAGGAAGATAAAGAATGAAGAATTGTCGAGTATTTTCCAATTTCATTGATCCAAGTCCTATCAGTTCCGATCCAAATCTTAGTACTCATATCTGGACTTGTTAATTTTCGGGTAAATTTCGATGCTTGATATTTCGGTCCGGTTTCGGATGAGTCTCAGATTCACTCTGACCACTAACACCACTTGTTAGCGACGGTTGAATGACAATACTCACCTGGACAAAGTTGCTTATCCGACAGCTCCGACTTTATATCCTCCCATTCATAATACTGATACTCATAGCTAGCTACCATAGTCGATATGCCAAATGGTTATCCGGAAAAAGAAGATAAACAACAGGGAGGCATACTGCCACCAGCCAGGACGAAAAGCAAGAGTGGAGGCTTCCTCACAGGACGAGACCCAGTACGAGCAAAAATCAAACATGTCTAACTAATATTCATAAATCCCTCTACAATTTTACTGGGCTATGTAGCTGCTGCTTGGCATGGTTCTGATAAGGGGACGATTGTTTCATTTATTTATTTATGTTAATATTTATATTTCCATCATAAATGTGTGTTTCGTAATAAAATTTTCTATCGAAGAAACTGAATCCGAACAAATTCACACACCAACAATCCACAGTAAAAAGGATCTCCCAACCCCAGACCGAGTCATTAGGAACCTTATATGCATATCAATCTTCTAATGGGAGATACGATTTTTGGCAAACACAGGAACGTGGTTTACGCGTACAAACATCGACAGACAGATGAATCAAATTAACAACCCAGTCCCAAGTCATGTGTTTCGAGTAAAACTACGAGGCATATCAAATCACTTTTTTAGACAAAAAAGATAGGAACAGCTAATGAAAAAGAAAACGTATGTAAGACGATCAAATACCATTTTTTAGTAGAACTGAATCAGACCAAGCTATTCAATACTCGGTTCGAGCTCGGTCGGCAAAAAGTTCATTTGAGCTCAATTTGCTAGAGTGAGTAACCAAGCTTGAAATAAATCTTTTGTTTGTTGATAAGATGTAAAGCCCCGCCCGATCCAAAGAAAAATCGTAAAATTTGTATCATAAATCAAACTACTCAAGCTCAATTCGTGTTCGGCTAGGATAAAGCTGGTTCAAGCTCGGCCAAAATACTAAACAAATCAAGGACAAACACAATATTTTAGAACTCGATAAAATTTCAAACGAGTTCGAACAAACATATGTTCGGCTCGTTTGTATTAATCTACAAAAACCCTCGTGTTTAGCAGTGTCACAACATAAACTAATTATCCACACAATTTCCAATTGTCCCTTATTTCTCTTCAGACGAGAGAAACGAACTCCTATAGTGAAAACAATATGATAAAACATATTATCAGGAAAAAAAAGAATCCTTCAGAATGGTGATAAGACTGAAATAGTGGTAGTGAGACGCACACTGAAGACCAGATGAGCATTTCAATTCCACAGGGTTGAGAACCAAAAAAAAAAAAAAGGAAAAGAAAGAAATTGTAAGGAAGATTTAATTCATTGCAGATCAACCTACAGCTTACACTAAGTTTAACAAGTGACCTGAGGCGGCAATAAAGACAATATATGCAAATAAAACCATTCACAGGCACATATGAGGAAACAGAATAAGTAGTACATAAGCATAACTGCATGGAGCTTCATCAATCACTGCAAATCATTAAAATCAAGAACAAAAACTCCCACAATAAAAATATCATGCTAAAGAGGATAGATCAGATGTAATATCAGCTTAAAAGACATTCCATAATAAATATAAATCTAGTCATTTAAACAAAATCCGCATATTTGAGAAAATTACTTCAACAACCGAAATAGCTAAGAACATCGCATAAAATGGAGCACAACATTAATCTTCATAGATTTCACCTCAAAACCTGAGCTTCGAGAAAAACCAACGGTTCTTTCCAGTCTTAAAACGCTCCTCAAACCTGGCCTTGACCGCCTTGCAAGCGGTCACCTTCTTGTCGCGCGTCGTCAGAACTTCGGGGGTGACGATATCCTTGAGATCCACGTCCAGCGTGTAACGTGTGGGCATGATGTGGTTGTAGTTCACGACCTTCACGAAGGCCTTTACGCGCGATTTCTTGGCCTGCTTCTTGGCGGAGTCCTTTCGGATGATTTTGCTGGGGTACTTGGCGACGCCGGCGACGAGGCAGTGGCCGTATTTACGATCGTTCGTTCCTTCGTCAAAATTCTTCACGATGGTGGCCTTGTGTCCGGCGAACCGTCCTTGAAGGATGATCACCGCCTTGTTTGGCTTCAGAAACTTCATTTTTGTTGAGCGTGTGTGTGTGAGAGTGTGTGGAGATAGGTGGCGATGCGAAATTTGGCCGGTGAGAGATTAGGGTTTCTAGTAGGATTCTGTTTATATTATCGCAGTTTGGGCTGGATTGAATGAAAACTAGGGTTTATCTGTAGTTGAGAATTTTATGGGCCTCAACATGGGCTGGGAATGGTTACAACTTATATTGCCTGGGAAACTATAATATTAGTTTTATTATTATACCATTAATTAAAAAGAGTATTTAAGTAAGTAAATCTATATATTCTTAAATATCTTTTAAAATGTTCGAAATATTATACACATAAATATATAATCTGTTAAAATTCTAAAAAATGAGGCTATGTAAATGTCATTATTAGCTCATTTAAATTGCCAGTAAAAATTTCCAATCTGTTTTGTAAGATCACAGCAAGATCTTTATTTTTTAAACCACGTTAGTTATAAATTACTAATATTATAAAAGATGATATTTATTTCACATACAATAAAACATCGATAAATGAATATAATCGGGATCAAAGAAAAATATTCATTTAGTGAAATTATTCATTTATCTAGGGGTGTCGAGTGGTTCGATTTCGGTTAACCGAACCACAATTTTCGATTAACCGAAACCATAAACGCCCCAAAATATGAACCACTAACCACACCACTTTAAATTTCGGTTAACCGGAACCACACCGATTATATATGATTCCGGTTCGATTAACCTAAAAAATCATTTTTTTTATCCGAAAAAACTGAAATAATCAATTCTAAAATGCTAAAATTAATCTTTTAAAACAAAAATACTAGACAACAACACAATTAATCCATAAATCCAACAACTACAAGTCAAAATTAATCCATAAATCCAATAATTAAAATACAAAACAATCACAAACGGATAATTGATATGGGGTAATTAATCTACATATTATTAATTCAATTGCATTTCTTTTTAGGATAAAAATATATAATTATAATTTATTAATTTATCATAATTTCGGTTTGTGGTTACGTAGTTCTAACCATCTTGTTCCTAAGCTAACCACTAACCATATTTTTTTTTGAAGTAGGAATCACAAACTGCACCCTAACCACAAATAGTGGTTCTCGATTAACCGGAACTACGTCGATTCGGTTCAGTTCCAGTTAAAACCACTAACCGCAAACCTTTTAGACAGCCCTACATTTATCGAAATAAAATTTGAACATATTATAAAGAGTTGGGACCGGAAAAAATTATTCATTTGGTGAGATTATTCGTTTATCGAATATTCATTTATTGAGATTTAATTGTATATAACATATTTATTATAATTATTAAAACACTTTAATAATTTGGACGCGTTTGCCTTTTGCATTTGCAAACTCGCGCACACATTCGCACTCACTTTCGCTTTGCACGACATAGGTTTTGAAGGAACGCACATTTTGTAAGATCATTTCGCATGCTAATCTTCATTGAATATGACATGCAAGATATTTAGGGTTTTTTATCAATATTTTTATTAAATTACGTATAAATTTATCTGTTTGGATAAATTTTTCTGTCTGAATACAAATGTATCGTTGTTTACTTTTTTTTATGAATCAGCAATTTCAACCATATAAATGATTATTTTGTCTTCAAATATTTTTAGTTCATTTAAAATATCAGAAAATTGACAGATTTTTCCGAAAAATAATATTCATAAATATTGGAATTCCTATAATTTTTGTAATGATTTTAATTTTGTAAAAGAAATTTATATATTTTGAATTACAAAATATAATTATTTAATAAATTTAGATTTTAAGAAAAAAATCTGAATTTGAATAATATTTATATTTTATATAAATATTTTTTAAATGAATTTATTAAAAAATATTTTCTGAATTTTGAATAAGATTTGTATTTTTATAAATTAATTTAAACTTTTGAAGCAAAATTATTTTTCAAAAAATATTCCCACATTTCATAGATATTTTCACATATCTTGAATGAATTTTTTGAGATTTCAAATATTTTTTAGATTATATAGATTAATACACAACTAGTTTTAAAAAATAATAATTATATGAAAAATCATATGAAAACAATTATAATAGTTTTTGCAAAACAACTTTTTAGAAATCCAATAATTTTGGTTCATTTTGTGATTTTTTAAATAAATTTTAGAATTGAAACTATTATTTAGATTTTTAACCAAAGTGTTAGAGGAAATAATTTTTTTGGCTTAATCTGAATAATTACTCAACATGAGTTGTGCGATTAAACTACCATATTTTTCATTAAGCAAAAACATCTTAAAATATCAAATAAACTTAAGCAATCATTAATCCCTAAGTCTAGGGATGGCAAAAAAACCCGAACCCAACGGGGAAATTCGAAACCCGATCTTAACGGGGCGGGGCGGGGCAGATATTATCGGATTACGGGGCAGGGATCGGGGCATTAACGGGGATTTTTTCGGGGTTCGGGGTAGTGACTGGGGTGATCGTGCCCCGCCCCGCCCCGCCCCGATATTATATTATATATTTTTTTTATTTTATATATATATATATATATAATTATATTATATTTATTATATATTATATATATATATAGAATGGGGCAAAATAATATATATAAAATAATATATATAATATATTATATATATATATTATTTTATATATATTTTTTATATTATATATATAATATAATTCTATATAAATATATAAAACGGGGCAAAAACGGAGAATGGGGAACGGGGCGGGGTTCGGGGTATGCTGTAGCCCCAATGGGGCGCCCCGATAAAATCCCCGACGGGGAACGGGGCGGGGACGGGACAGGATTCAAATTTTGGGTTCGGGGACGGGGATAGCCTGCCCCTAGGGATGTCAATGGGTCGGGTAGGGTACGGGTATGCCTCCTCCATACCCTACCCTATTTGATTCGGATCGGGTTCGGATATTACCCATCGGGTAATCGGGTACCCAATCGGTATTCGGGTACCCGTATACCCTATCTTTAAGAATATAAATATTTTTAATATATATCATATATACATATAATGTAATTAATAAATTCAATTTAGTATAATAAATATTTAAAATATAATAATTTATATAATAATATATATAATTTATAATATAATATAATATTCATGTATAATATATAATAATAATATATTTATATAATTTAAATGGGTATATGGGTCGGGTAATCGGGTCGGGTATTCGGGTAATATACTATACCCATACCCTACCCATACCCCACCATAAAATTTCGGGTTCGGCCAAAACCCGACCCGATTTCGGGTTTATCCGACGGGTAGGATCGGGTACGGATAAAGTTGACATCCCTACCTGTCCCGCCCCGAACCCGCCCCATTGCCATTCCTAATTAAGTCATTAATAAACATGTCTAGAGTATATTTGATAAAGTCACAAGCTAGCTTATAGTTTATTTAGAGAATTATAAGTTCATTGTATTTCCATTAAGTTGTGTTTGGTAGAAGGAATTTTTTGGAAAACTCGAGTTTATCTCAAATGCTTCTTTTACAAGCACCTTAAATAAGTTTTCTAAACTTTCGTTTTAATTCCATCTTAACCTATTATTTTTTACAAAAATTATTTTAAATATATCTTTTCTGTTATTGTATATTTTAAACCGAAATTTCACCTATCAGTTAGCTTTTCAACCATCAGCTAATTTATCAATTTTGTCTACCAAAATCGTAGTCTAAACTAGGGGTGTGCATCAGATCAATCCGGTCTGATCCAAATTTCGGATTAATCCGAAATTTCGGACCAAGTTTTGCTCAATCCGAAATCCGATCCGAAATATCGATTCGGATTCGGATCAATCCAATTTGGGATCGGATTTTCCGGATTCAATTCGAAAAATCCAATTTTTTTTCAAAAATAACCCCATTTATCAAAACAAAACAAGAATTTAGGGATGAGTGAAACATACAAACCATTTCAGTTTCCACAAACTAACAAACATAATCAAACTCCAAATCAAATACATATCCAACACAGCAAGCAGCAACATCTAAATAATCAACAAAGTACTAGAAGTTTGAAGTTCAAGTTCAAATAGCGATTACATTTCATTGAAATTAAAAATCAAATCGATCAGATTTCGGATCAACTAACAGGTATAATATAAATTTATTTTTTTTAAATTATTTCGGATTAATCGGATTAGTCCGAAAATTCGCAGATTTACTTCGATTCGACCAAAATCCGAATTTAAAAATTCATAATCCGAATTTGAACCTATCAGATCGGATTTCCGAATTCGGACTAAATGCACACCCCGATCTAAGCAACGCTGGAGTTGAAGTGGCTCCTTGTTTAGTATTTATACAAGGACAATTTATAAATGACATGTAATGCAAAACTTCATAACCAAATGTGTACATCTAAACTCATAATGAGCTATCATTGAAGTAATACTCCCTCCGTCCTATAGGAGTTTGCACACTTGTCTTATTCGTCCGTCCCACAGAAGTTTGCACACCCACAAAAGTTAAAAAAAATTGTTTTTAACACCCTCACTATACACAATTATTTACACAATTGTCATTACTTTTTCAACTCAATTAACACACTTTTAATTCAAGTCAACATAATCCCTTACTTCACTTACACATAAGTTACATTTATACCCTCCTTTTAAATTGATCAACTTTTCAAAAAGTGTATTTTCTTAACCTCCGTGACCAGTCAGCTGTGCAGACTGCTCTGGGACCGAGAGAGTATAAGATATAGAGTCATTAAATTGATTTATCCACCATATTTTTTGATTGTTTTTGGTATTGGGAAGTGTAAAAATTGATGAGTTACAATGTCGCCGTGGTTGTTTAAAATAGACAACAACATTAGTATCGCTAAGAGTATCTCCAATCTTTATATAAGAATTTGCAAATTATATATCAATGAGTTTGAAATTGATGAGTGAAATGAACAATGATTGAATTGTGGTTCATAGTCATCGTTTTATGATGTTGGGTTATTGGGTGGTTTTTATTAGTTGG
The DNA here is from genome assembly GCA_033398695.1 of Orobanche coerulescens. Taxonomy (NCBI): domain Eukaryota; kingdom Viridiplantae; phylum Streptophyta; class Magnoliopsida; order Lamiales; family Orobanchaceae; genus Orobanche; species Orobanche coerulescens. The sequence goes on from CM065813.1 coordinate 31,934,432, forward strand.
TTTTGGGTTAGGTGAATTTTTGGACACTTATTTTAATTGGAATTTTTTTTATAGAATTTGGGTGTATACTTGTTTTTTGATCTTGATTTGCAAATAAATTTTTCATTTACATGTTCAGATGAAGTCCAATCGGGTTACCTTCTCAGACGGAGTCTGGGTGCATGTATAGTTGGGATACTTCTGCTCAATACATTTCTTTTATATTTATCAAATAGTAAATGTTTTTACTATAGTTTGTTACTCATTATCCTTTTCCTTGTAGTTAGTAAATAAAGCTCATTAGAAATTTAGGTACTACAAAATTAATCTATCTCAATTAAATATCTGAAAACTACTAGTACTTATTATGGTAACCAATTCATATAATGTAAGTACCCTAACGTCTAAAATTATTTTGCTTACTACGATGTTATAGAACAACGAGCTATAGAAAATATTTGTTGGAAAGTTATTCGGGAAAAATTTACCGGGCGAAACTAAATTACAACTGGAAAACAAAAGTACAACTCGAAAACCAGAAACTACAGAAGTCGAACGAAAAAAGAGATTACAGAACTTGAAACTAAATTGAAATTACATGAAAAAATAGAAAACCGTATAAAACTAATAGCCGAGTCGAGGAAGGTCTCTTTCCGCAAGACGAGATACCCCTGGTAGTGCTCTCGGTTTAGGCGTGTCGTCCCCAAAGATAAAACGGCTTCGTCTCGAAGGTAGTAGCACCACAAACCCACGAGCTCAAGCCGACACGAGCAGTGAGACTGGGTGACTTATGAAATGCGAAATGCAGAGTATGCAAAAAAAAAACTTTTCGATTTTTCGTGTGTTTTGATGCAATGAGATGCATGCCTATTTATAGGTCATCTCACATCTGCAGGGGATTTAGACACATCACTAATGGCGTCATAATGTAGGCATTCATGCCTGCATTGAACACTGGAGTTTCAAAATTCAACAGGCAGGAGTTACAGAATTCAAATCGTCCATTTACTCCTCCTCATCACACCTGGGAGGTTACTTCCGGGTTTGGACTGAATTTGAACAGTCAGGACGCACCTGGACTGTATTCAGCTCCTTAACTGCTCGAGGGATGTACCTGGACATCTTTATGTGCACATACGAGCCCAACAACATTGTTGAGCTAGTCCAAAAAATTCTTTAAGCAAGCCCAATGCCTAGCCCACGACCAGGCCCAAAGATCAGCCCAAAGACCACCCAAAGACTAATTTTCAAGATCCAAGATCCAAGTCCAAGATCAAGGCCAAGGTCCACGATCCATGGCACGCGGCCGAGGTGAGGCGGGCGGGCGGCGGCGTGCGCGTGTGGGCTCTAAGCCCATATACATGTGTCATTAATTATTACATGAATAGTGGTAACTTCTTATATACTTGAACAAGTATAGCTCATTATTCAATGTGGGATAGCCATCTCTCATTTATTCACAATTAAGTGACAAACTTTAATTCACTGTTTCTCACTCACCGAAAATCGATTTAGAGAAAGTGAATATGCCATGATCATCTACTCGGAACGTAGATGGATCCTATAATATTTTATTTTACAAAATAAAATTAAATTCATTAACGATTCCAACAATTCCCCACATGAGTGAAAATAGCTCAAATGCAATGTACAAACACAAGCTCGGTCCTCAAGAGGCGTTAAAGTATACAAATATGTAGTTCGTGGCTTTGAACCTTCCATAGTTAATACCGTCGGGTACACAGGCGGATTAGTGGCGTGATGCTTTGAACTATTCCCCCACAGCGTGCACCGAGACAATGGTGCTAACACTTGAACACCTCAACCTCATCCGTTCTCACGTTTTGTGTCCTTTGCGGGCCTTGAACACCTTTTTGGATTCATAAGTGTATGTCATGAAGCGACCCCCACTTCTCACTTATATAAGTGATTCTTTACTAAGTATCTTGCCATACTCAACCTCCTCGAGGTCTTTAGGAATCATTAAAAGTCATAGACTTAACTTCACCACTAGGCAAGCTTTCAACACTCAATTGCTCTATACGGAATAAACTTAGATGAGTGTTTCATAGGAACTCTCATAGCTTAGTTCTCCCATTGAACCAAGTTCTTGAGATCTTAGTCATCTTGGTTGGGTTACCACTATGATAATTCTCAATTTATAGATTTTAAACCCATTTTCTCTAGTAATTTATTCATTTAATCACGGTTTAACCCTTTGGTTAGCGGATCCGCTAGATTATCCAATGACCTCACATAGTTAATAGAGATAATCCCACTTTTGATTAAATATCTCACGGTATTATGGCGTCGATGAATATGTCGAGACTTTTCATTATACACGTTACTTCTCGCCCTACCAATAGCAACTTGATTATCACAGTGTATCATCACTGCACGCACTGGCTTTGACCAACATGTAATATCTGTTAGAAAGTTTCTGAGCCACTCAGATTCTTCACCAGCTGTGTCCAAAGCTATGAATTCCGATTCCGTGGTGGATCAAGCTATACATGTTTGTTTCACGGACTTCCACGAGACAGTTTCACCCCCAATGGTAAACACGTAACCACTTGTAGAAAATAAACTTTTCGTATCCGGTATCCAATTCGCATCACGGTACCCTCCAAGTACCGGGGGGTATCTCGAATAGTGTATGTAACACCCCCAAAGTTATTCAGGGTATATTACAGTGCCGTGAGCCCCGCTATGGGACCCACAAGGCTATACATACACGGAACCATAAAGTTTGACCGATAAGGTCTAAACATATTCCAATGGAAGACAATAAAATTGACGACCAAGACGATATCCAAATAGACCAAATACAATACATCATAAATCAATCCCAAGGCAACACAGGCCAAAACATCAAGAAAGTCAGAAACAGTACTCGAGTACTCATAACCATTTCAAGTACAATATTACTGAATGGATGAAATACAAAATATAACCAGAGACAAGACACAGCATCACACTTGCCCCTCATCTTCATGCCGACCAAGTACATGCCTATCCACTCTCCTGGATCCTGAAATACATGAAAGGTATTTTCCCCAAAAAGGGGTTAACCGTCAAATAGCTAGTATAAGTATATCGAATATGAAACATAATACTTCTCGATAATAAAGTAAATGTAATCATCATTTTATCAACTCAAGACTAGTATTCCGGAATAACTAAATCTCATAGCACTTCATTTCAATACATACGTGATCAACCATGGAACCGCACCAAAGGCAACAGAACCCTCAGATGCCTCGTCGGACCCTCCCAGAGTGGTTAGCCCAAAATATTCGCGGAACTGCACCAAAGACAATGGAACCCTCAGAAACCCGTCGGTACGTCCCAGAGTGAATATATACAATCATACAATTCATATACCTTATTTTTAAAGTTGAGAACGTATAATCATAAACATATACTTGCGTTTGAGACATCGATAATCGGAAGGAAAAGAATACAAGTTCGGTAGGTCCAAGAATGCACTTCCAGCACCTAAACGATTCGTGAGGAATATGATAATTAATAATCTATACTCAAATCACACGGATAAACTCCCAAAACCCACAAACGATTCACAAAACTCCAAGGATAATCACCTAGAGATTTGGAAATCCCCCAAACCCTCTCAAGTCCGAACAAAATACATAAACATCCACATAATCGTAGAGGAAACGTGGGTACGAAGTAGATACATAATAATCTCAAAGATCTCAAGCTCCAAAATAGATAAATCGGACGAATCTAAAAAAATCCCCAACAATTCTGGGAACTAGGGTTCTAAGGAATTTACCTTGATTTGGAAGGTAGAAACGGATTAGATGTTGTATAATATTTATTTTTCGACCAAAGATGATGATAGTTGATGAAAGATCGCCCCCAAATCGCCCTCCGGATCGCCCTCTCGTGCTCTCTCATCGGAAATGAGTCAAAGGGATGAAAAATGATGAAGAACGGGGTTGACCCCCTCTTATATACTGCGCCTCATTAGCGCGCGCTAAAACTAAAGGCTAGCGTGCGCTAACGGGGCCACCTGGTAGCCCAATAGCTTATGACCTGCGATGTTAGCGTGGCTACCACATCCTTAGCGTGCTCTAACTCTTACCATGCAAAAATTCCAAACTCACTGCCTATCTTGCTAGCGCGCACTACATTAGGAACCAGCGCGTGCTACGCAATACCTATAGCGTGTGCTAGCTCACGCCTAGCATGCGTTAACTGCTAGTCCAAAAGGTAGAATCCAGCTAATGCCTCTGCCAAGCCCGGACCATTAGCGTGCACTATAGGCGAAACTAACGCACGCAACTCAACAGAAATACCGTGCGTTAGCTTAGGCCTAGCGTACGCTATCTGCCTTTCATAAAACATTTCTGAAAGGTCCAATCAATACGAACATGTCCCAAAAAGTACGAAACTCTAAAATCAACAACAACAACATCTCAACAAGTGCTTACAATAGCGACGAAAGTGAAGGAACGGCAAAGCCAACAATTCATACAAAGTGCGGGTATTACATTCTCCCCCTCTAAAAAGAAGTTTTATCCCGAAACTTAAGAAATAAAAAGTTCGGGGTATCCCGATCGCATCTTCGCTTCCGTCTCCTAAGTCGCTTCCTCAACTCCATGTATTGACCATTGCACCTTAACCAATGGAATGGTTTTGTGCCAAAGCTGCTTCTCACGATGTTCAAGAATCTTCACCGGTCTCTCCGGAAAGGTAACATCCTCGGCTACGTCAATCTCACTATAATCGATAATATGACTTGGATCCGGCACGTACTTTCTCAACTGAGAAACATGAAAGACGCTATGGACATGACTCAAAGCTGGAGGCAACGCCAAGTGATAAGCTAAATCTCCAACCTTGTCCAAAATTTCAAACAGTCCGATATACCTCGGACTAAGTTTTCCCTTTTTCCCGAAGCAAAAAACTCCTTGGTCGGCGACACCTTGAGTGGGAAATGGTCTCCCAATTTGAATTCCAAAGGTCGACGGCGAGTATCAGCATAAGATTTATGACGGCTCTGGGCAGTCAACAACCGGTCTCGGATAATAGAAATCTTTTCCTTAGTCTCCATCAACATATTGGTTCCGTTCCGAATAGCTCCGAAGCCTCGTCCCAACATAATGGCGATCTACACCACCTACCATAAAGTGCTTCGAAAGGTGCCATTTTGATCGACGCATGCCAACTATTATTGTAAGCAAACTCGATCAGCGGCAAATGAAGTTCCCAATCGTTACTCCAGTATAGGGAACAAGCCCGCAACATATCCTCTAACGTCTGAATCGTCTCCTCAGTCTGACCGTTTGACTGAGGATGAAAAGACGTCCTCAATCTCAACTCGGTGCCCAAAGCCTGATGGACGGCTTGCCAAAAATGCGATACGAAGCGACCATCTCGATCGGAAACAATAGTTTTAGGGGAACCATGCAATCTCACAATCTCAGCTATAAAAGTTCGAGCCAATCTCTCCGGTCCCCAAGTATCCTTAATACCCAGGATGTGTACAGACTTGGTTAACCGATCGACTATTACTCAAAATCGTATTCATTTCGCCTCTAGTTCTCGGCATCCCAGTGATAAAATCCATAAAGATATCTTCCCACTTCCACTCGGGAATGGGAAGCGGCTTCAACAATCCCGCCGGGCGTTGATGTTCAATCTTGACTTGCTGACACGTCAAACATTGCAATACGAATTCTGTGACGTCTTTCTTCATATTATTCCACCAAAAATTTTTGCTTCAAGTCCTTGTACATCTTACTCGTTCCGGGATGGATTGAGTAAGGCATAGCATGGGCTTCTTGGAGAATTATCTGCCTCAACTCTAGATCATTAGGAATAGTGCTGCAAACGAACCGAGCCGAGCCGAGCTTTGATCGAACCGAGCCGAGTTTTAAATTTTTTTCTGACGATCCGAGCCGAGCCGAGCTTTCTTACCGAACAAAAATCGTGTTCGAGCTCGAGCTCGTTAATAAATCGAGCCGCACACGAGCTGTTCGCGAACAACTCGAGCCGAGCTCGAGCTGTTCGCGAATAATTATATATTTTTAAATTATTTAAATAATATATTTGAATTATTTAAAATAAATATTTTAAAATAATCATTATTATTTATATATTTTCAATTTTATATAAATTAATATTTTAATATATGAAAATTATTTAAAAAATTATTAATCTATAATATAATACATAAATATTATAAAAAATAATTTAAAAATATATTTATTAATCGAGCTTAACGATCCGAACCGAGCCGAACCGAGCTCGACTCGATCTCGAGCCGAGCTCGAGCCGCACATGCCCAAGCTCGACTCGAGCTCGTTTTCTTAACGCACAGATTTTCGAGCTCGAGCTCGAGCTCGAGTTCTTAACGAACCGAGCCGAACCGAGCCCTTAACGAGCCGAGCCGAGCTTTGTTCGCGAACAGCTCGGTTCGTTTACAGCCCTAATTAGGAACACAAAGCCTGCCCTGAAATCTCAAAATACTATCCTCATGGACCATAAGCCCAGGGGCTTTTCCTTTAGTCACATAGTTGAGAAATCATCGGGTCACTCCACTGTTTCCTTTTGATGTCATCAACCAAGTACGAAGTAATTTCGAGAGTACACAACTATCCCTGCACTCTTTGAAGCCAAACTTCTATTCCTTACTCAATTAGATCCTGACGAATCTTCGTCTGAGATGTAAGAACCTCGATCATCTGAAGCAATGCCGATTTGCGGCTCAAAGCGTCCGCGACGACATTGGCCTTCCCCGGATGGTAAAGAATCTCCAAATTATAATCCTTGATCAATTCCAACCAACGTCGATGCCTCATATTCTAATCTTTCTGACTGAAAATATACTTCAATCTCTTGTGATCGGTATAAATCCGACATGGAGAGCCATACAAATAATGCCGCCAAATCTTAAGTGCGAAAACGATTGCGGCCAATTCCAAATCGTGAGTAGGATAGTGTGATATCAGTAACTTTCCATTTTTAGCAGTTTCCATTTTTGGTGTATGTCTATTTTTATCGACTCGCTTGTAACCGTTTTGACATTGTGAATCTATTTTATTCTTGGAGTTTTTCCATTTGGACGAGTCTTGGTGATGTTTTCACGTGATTTCGTTTTATGACATGTTTTGCCGTATGAACGTTCGATTCTTGTAAAACTCGTTTGTTTCCATTGTTTCTTGGCCTGTACAAGTTCGTATGTTTGAGTTGGTCAGGTTGAGACTTTTGGTTTGTAAATCCGACGTCGTTTCGTGATTTTCGGACACTTGGGCCATTTTTATAATTTCCTAATAGTTTAGGGAATCTTATTTTCGTTGTCGCATTACGGACCCTCCGGTGGTCGGAATTATATTTTCTTTCAGCGCTTAGCTCCGTCGTCTTGTATACTTCGTGTTTATGTTTCTGGATTCTGGCCTTGTCGTGCGTCTCGAGAATTGTACCTTTGGAAGCAGCGTACTGCTGATGTGAGCAGTACTGCACTGCTGCGTAGGTAGCGCACGCTACTTCTTTCCCCTTGCGTGCGCTATCGATGTACAGTTAGTGTACGCTAACTAGTTGTTGTTAGCGTGCGCTATCGTGTAGCATTAGCGCGCGCTAAGCCTGTCTAGCACATGCTAATGATGTCGGACAGCAACTTCGGGACTGTTTATGAGCCCCGTTAGCGCGCGCTACTTGTGTTAGTTAGCGTGCGCTAACTATACAGTTGATATAGATCAGTGGCACTTCAGATTCAACATTATTTTTCATTCTTTTTCTTTCCTTCCCTTCTTACGGGCGATTTCGGCGATTTCAGAGCAGATTGTGGAGAGTAATCAGTGGAGTCCCCTTCCAGTCCGATTCTTGTGTCTCGAGCATAACAAATCATCATCTAAGCCCATCTCATTCACTCCGATTCAAGGTATGTCCTCAAGAACCCTAACTTTGACGAATTTGGGGGTTTTTCGGGATTCTAGGGATTAGTTCCGAATTGTTCAATTATGTTTCGATATTCCTTACCGATTGTGATTATTGGGTGATTCCAAATACATTTTCCTTGATTTTAATCCGTGAATTATCAATACGGGGAGATTTTGCGTAAACCCTCACCCGTATCGATTGATCGTTCATTATCGTAGTTTATAGTCGGGGTTATGGGTGTATTCCAATAGAGTATTGTTGTCTTTTGGGACTCAACTATGTTGATCCTTCGTTTAGGAACCGTCGTTTTCCACCTGGACCGTTCGTAGTCGTGTTTCACTTCCGTTTCCTCAAGAATGTCTCAAAGGCAAGTACTTTACATTTGTTTACATGTTCTAGTATTTGAATTATGGCTGTATCGTGGTTGTTGTGGATGGATATGTGTATGTTCACCTAGGGACGGTCTGACGGGGCCTCTAGGGATACGTATTGCCGTGTGTGTGCGTATCACGAACTGTGGTTAACCACCCAGGGATGTCCGACGGGGCTCTGCGGGGTACGGTGGCCGTGAGTCTCGTACCAAGGTTAACTTTGAATTATTATTGCTGGAGATAATGTGTTTTGTGATTGTACATTGTAAATATTCCAGAATATAAAACGTTTTCTAAAATGATTTTTGGCGCATATATTCATCTGATTAGAATGTAGTTCAAATGGATTGACTTGCACTAGCAGTTGTCGCTAACCCCTTAAATGGGGGAAATACTTTTTGTATTTCAGGTATCGATCGTGGGGACAAGCGAGCACTCGAGCCGTATGAGGATGATGGGCAAGCATGATACTGTCCAGTAGTTGATTATTGGTGTTCTGTCTGTCGATTATTATTGATGTCTTGTTTTAGGATTTCTGTATTATAAAATTGGTTTATGTACTCGAGTACTTCCTGTTTGAATTTGTTAATGTTATGTTCCCGTTTTGGGAAATGGATTTGATGTCAGATTTTATTTGTCGGTTTGTAGTCTTTTAATTGAATTTTCGTTTTATTGATGATTGTTTGTCGTCGTCGAATGTCTTGTTGGTACGTTAGCCTGGTGGATTCCACAGTGCGGGGTCCACGGCATTGTAATATGCCCTGAATGTCTTGGGGGTGTTAAAGAATATGGTATCAGAGCTTAGGTTTATGGATACCTAGGCTGTCGGTTATTTGGGCCTAGTCAAGTGTCGTTTTTGGGATATTATCACTGCCATGCCATCATTTCAGTACGCCGGTGCTTGTAAGTTTTTCCTAACTTGACTCGTTTCACCGTTCTGTTCTATTCCTGTCTTAGTATCTTGTTGCGTTTTGCGTTTGAATTGTACTTACCCGTTACTTCTTCAAAATTCCTGCTGGTAGAGGACGCGGACGCGGTAGGGGACGTGGCGCATCCGGTGGGGCGGCCATGTCCGATCACTCGGGAACTGATTCGGCGATGCCTTCTTTGTCGAACAGTGTTCCCCCTAGTTCCGGAGGTCAGCAGGACCAATCTGCTAGCTCCGGTAATGCTAATGAGAATGTTGGAGTGGCTAATATTTTGCAACAAGTAGCGAACCAGATGACGCTACTGACTCAGGCCGTTCTGGTCGGCCAAGCTAATGCCAAACCGGTTCCGCCTACTGGATCCGGCAATGACAAGTTACTTCAGGACGTGATTCGTATGCGTCCTCCGCATTTTGATGGTGCTTCCGACCCTTCCGGATGGGAGAGTTGGCTATTTGAGATGGAAAAAGTATTTGAGGCTGCTAATTATTCTGAGGAGAGGAAAGTACACATTGCTCAGTATTTCCTCGCCAAGGAGGCAGCAACGTGGTGGCAAGCGGTGAAACCACGTGACTGGGCAGCCACGTGTAATATCCGCAATTTCGAATTTCGGTAATTTTCTTTTTCGGCGGAAGTTCGTTTTGACGACTCGCTCATGACCGTTTCGTCATTTCGAGAATGATTAATTCTGCACTTTTTGTCATCCGAGTTCGTTTCGGTGTCGTTTTGTTGAGTTCCGTGTCCTTAATCGACTTTTTCACGTGGGAGTTCGACTTTGTAAAGTCACCATTAATTCTTGGAAACTCCAAAAATTCTGAATCTTTGCAACATTATAGAGCATCAAGTTAGCTTTCCAATGGTTCAAACGGTGAGTCAATCGGAGTCCACACGAAGGAGTTATGGTCGAAATAGCCAAGACTACACGATGTGCCTTTTTCGTGTTGGAGTGGACTGTACCGTGTGCCGCGGCACACTTCAGCTGTGCCGCGGCACTAAGCTGATTCCGGGGCGTTTTGTGGCCCAGGCGCGGCACACTTGTCTGTGCCGCGGCACACGGCTTTTGCGTTTTTGAGCAGATTTTCGAGGAGAAACATTCATTTTCTCCTCTCTTCTTCCTCCTACCCTTCTAGGCGATTTCAAGGGCGATTTTGGGCGATTTGAGTGCTCCCAAACTTGTAGAGATCATCTACCTCAAGTCTTGTTGTAGATTTTCGACCTCTACTTGAATCCTTCATCCAAATCAAGGTATTTTGGCTTGAACCCTTGTTTTTGTAGATTTGGGGATTTTCCTTTTTGATTTCGATTCCAATCCGTTTTTGATCAATTAGTTGTTATATAAACGTTGTTTTGAACTTGTTCTACGGATTGGATACTCGTATCTTTGGTTCGTTCGACCCGAGAGGTGATTTCTTTGTTCTTGAAGGGTCTTGAACATTTAATGTTCGATTAAATGTTCGAATGAGTTCCCTTTGATAGTTTGTTGGGATTTCCGTTGTTTTCGGCCTTGATTCTCGTCGTAATCATGTTTTATTATTCCTTACGGAGGATTATAGGTGCTCGATGATTCCGATGTTGAATTCCGTTGGTGATTGATGATTCATGTGGTGTTTTCCGTAGTAATTTGGTCTTATCGCGTTCTAGATAGTGTTCGGGAATTTGAGGGCTACCCGGCCGTATCCGTTCACTTTTCCATTGCTCATGATATCGAGGCAAGTACCTTGCCCATACTTTTCTTATTTTGTGGATATGATGATCGGTGATCGTCTTGGTGTGTTTGTTTGGTTGTTTGAAATGAAGTTTCAAAAGATTTCGGTTCGGCCTCGTTAAAGGCTTTCTTTCAAAATGCGTGTGTGTTTTGTGAACGGCGTGTTTTGGGAATTGATTATGATTTGGTTATTTTGAACGTTGAAGGATTTGATGATGATACTCCTATTGTTTAAAGTTATGGAATCGTGTATTCCGTATTTAATCTTGTTATTGTGTTTTGAAGAGTTTGATAATGGTGTCGAGTTAATGGCCATCTCTAGTGAGTATTCTTAATGAGCTTACATTCTTAGCATGTTAGTATTGCATGAGTAACGTGTGTGTGTATGCTCACTACGGGTTAGATCCGACGGGGCCTCGGTAGGGGTCCACGGAGGGGTGGATCCGCGAGCTTGCTTTTAACCACTATGGGTTAGATCCGACGGGGTCTCGGTAGGGGTCCACGGAGGGGTGGATCCACGGTTAATTGTGGTGCATTTTGCAAATGTGACTTATTTATGGCATTTCCGGAAATGAGTGCTTTTGAACGGTTTTCATGATTGCATGCATCGACTAAGTGTGTAAGAGGTAAGTATTCGTTTGGCTTACTTGGCTAGGATGACACTAGAGTATTTTGTTGTTTGTGTTAAATCCTTTATTTGTGGATTTTGATGTTGGGAGACGAACCTTGTGGTCATTCTTGTGTACTGTGAGTTGATGAGATTGGGGCTAAAATCCCAACGTTTTTGTAAAGGTCATTTGACGGATTTGGGGCTAAAATCCCAACGGTTTGGTAAAGGTTATTTTACGGAAAGTAAACTTTTGGGGCGGTGACCCCTTTTGTCTTTTGGATTTTGAAAGGTAGGATTTGATAATCCTAAATTATTTTCTATTGAAACTCTCGATGGCATTCTAAACCGTTTTATAAATTATTTCCATTGATTTATGATATTTCGATTTTGAAAGGTTTTCTCAAACTCTTGCCTCGGGAAGTACTTTTCGTTTCGTTTGGATCTTTGAGGATTCCTGGTTATTATTATTCGTGGAATGTGAATTGTATGGCTCGTATTTGCACTTGTACTTGCACTAGCAAAACAGTGGAGTTTTGCTAACCCCCGAGTATTCGGGGGGTGGATGTCTATTTTTGCATTCAGGTTTTGGAGCATAGCACAGGGTCGGCACGAAGGATGATGAAAGATGAACGATACTAATCAAACGAGGTTCCGTTGATGTCGTATTGGTCCAGTTGTATTTTCTTTTCCGCTGCGGTATCTTTTCCCCGTTGTACGGGAGTTTATTGTATTTTGACCCCTGCGTGGGTATGTGTTTGGAATTGAGTTGTATGTTATTATTGAAAGACCAAGTCGGTCTACTGAGTCATTTTAGCCTTAAAGGCGATGTTTAGATGTTTGATTTTAGTTATCAGCCTGGTAGATCCTCGAGGAGAGGGTCTACGGCGTGTAATATCCCTAAGTGGATTGGGGGTGTTACATAAATGGTATCGGAGCTTAGGTTGAGGAAAACCTAGGCTGTCGGGTCAAGTCGTGTTGTTTGAGTCTTGTTTCGTCGGATTTTATCTGACTGAGTCGTGTCGCGACGCGTCGTTTGAGTTTGTTGGTCGTGATTAGTATCGTGGGGCGATCATCATCTTCGTGCGACCTGTGGAAGTAAGTCTCCCTTCTTTGTGTTGTGCCTCGTGTGACACGAGCTATTTTATGATTATTTGTTAAGTGATGGAATCCTTATGTGGATTTTGATTTCACGATATGTACTTAATCGACTCTCGTATTTGATTTATACGAGAAGTGTCGTCGCTTGTGATGTCTTTTTATTGTTGTTTTTGTCCGTTGCTGATGATTTTCGAATCGATTTGCACGTTTTACAAGTTCTCTTGTGGAAGCTTTGTGCTTATACACCTTCGACTTGTTCACTAGCCAGTGCGGTAGGGTCTTTAGAGGCCTCGAATGGGGCCAGTGGTTTTGTTCTGAATGTGGTTATTTGACTCTAATATTTTGTTCTTATGAGGAGTAGTGTTCTTTGGATTGTGCATGTTGAACTGTATTTCTTTTATCCATTGCGTGAGTTCTTTTGTAATGACTTTCGGTATTTTACCGACCGAGTTTTATTTCGATAACCGATTCCCTTAACCGAGTTTTTGGCATTATGGCCTTGATCGCTTTGGCGAAATTCTTATGACGGTATTTAGTATTTTGTAAAAGGCTTTCGTGAGTTTTGAAATATTCTTGTCATCACCTTTTTGGCGTTTTGTAAATGGTTTTTAGCACAGTGAGTTCGTAGCGGGACCCACTGCGCTATAATATTTTGTGTAATTACCTGAAATTTTTGGGCATTCTAGACCATTGAATTATCTTTGAAAACTTGAGTATCTTAGAAAATAAATTTCGAGACGTACTTTTAAAATGAATTATTTTCTCGCAGTACTTTCAAGGTGCCTTCTAGTGCCGCAATATGTTTCAAAATTACTCCAATTGAGGACCAAAATGTTTTGCGATATTTTCAATGTTTTAGAAACACTTTTATTTAGACCCGAGGGTCGAATATTCTGAAAGCTTTTCACTAAAAGAAAGTGTCCTCATTTTTACCAAATGTGAAATGGTTCTCCAAAGTCTCGATAACAATGTTTCACGTTTGTACTTTTTGAAGGGTGATACTCAAGATCAACCGGTGTTCTTCTAAATTATTTTCAAAATGAGTTTTTCGTTTTTTTTTTAAAAAACTATCTATTCCCGTTTGAGGGCTGGGTATGTATGTATGATGTTCGCATTGTCATTATGATGTTTACTCCCGAGTATGATCGAATTGGCGGTGTGAGCGTTGAGTCGCTTTCCACACATTCGTTGTGCTAGCCCTCTGTGAGAGGTGGGATGTTGGTGTTGAATGTTGTCGTCTCGTGGTGATTTCTGCGTTGTCGCGCATGTGCGAGCTGTTAGAGCTTGGGTTGGTATGACCGTGTGCATCGGTGATGGTTCCGTTATGTGTCGGTTGTTTAATGTCTTGTTACCTTGCTCCCGTTTTTGTGAATTTCGTGGACGAGGTCGGAGGTAATGCCCGTACTATTTTGACTTCTATATTTTCTCTTTCTCCATTCTTTCGACTCGCTCGTATTCGTTGATACTTTCTGAACTTGTTCTGTATTTCGGTTTCATCGTCCGAACGAACTGTGATCTTGTTGTGGGTTGATCTGGTTATCGCTGTGATTTTTTCGAGTTCGGTTCGATTCTTGTGAACCTTGTTCGGAAGTGACATCATCTAGTTCTATTAGTTCTTTTATTCGAAGTGGATCGGATTTGGGACTCTTGTGTTTTCGACTTTGTCGACTCATCATGTTCGTTGACATTTCTGAGCTTGTCACGCTTGCTTTTGTTGATCGAACGAGTGTGGTATTGTTTCGGAATAGCTCGTTTGTCGTTGTGACTTTTCAATTTCTATTCCCTTTCATGTGGATCTTATGTGAATGCATATGTTGTTGTTTTCACCGGATCATATATTGTCTCGAGTCGAGATGTGAACCTTAGAGTTGTTGTTTGAATTTTATTGTTCTTCGTGATTCGAACATGATTGTTCGCTTTTTGTTGTCTCGACCGTTGTGGTTCGGTCGTTTGTTTGTTCGGTTTTTGTCCTCGTTTCGTGATCGTTGAGCATTTAGGCTCCTTCCTAATTCCCTTAAGTTTGGGAAATTAGTCTCGTTTTCGATCTTCTAACCCTTGGGCGGTGGAATTCCGTATTTGTTCAGCGATTGGCTCGCGTTTTGATTGATGTACCGTTGGGTTGGTCAATCGTATTGATTTTCGTTCGTTGTGTTTTGTGATTGTTCGGATAATTGACTTGATTGTATTATATATTTGATGACGTTTGTCACTTGTTGGTTTTATTATATCCTTAACGGCGACGTTGTGTTGATCGTCGTGAAGCGTGTTTTCACGCCGTATATTCCTTCCGTTGCTTGTAACGTTTCGCCGATGGGCATAAGTTACGCGTTTCCTTGCATATCTCGTTGAGTTTTCCTGGCGGGATATTGCTTCTCCCTACTTGTTTTAAGTTTCGGGACGAAACTTCTTTTAAGGAGGGTAGAATGTAATATCCGCAATTTCGAATTTCGGTAATTTTCTTTTTCGGCGGAAGTCCGTTTTGACGACTCGCTCATGACCGTTTCGTCATTTCGAGAATGATTAATTCTGCACTTTTTGTCATCCGAGTTCGTTTCAGTGTCGTTTTGTTGAGTTCCGTGTCCTTAATCGACTTTTTCACGTGGGAGTTCGACTTTGTAAAGTCACCATTAATTCTTGGAAACTCCAAAAATTCTGAGTCTTTGCAACATTATAGAGCATCAAGTTAGCTTTCCAATGGTTCAAACGGTGAGTCAATCGGAGTCCACACGAAGGAGTTATGGTCGAAATAGCCAAGACTACACGATGTGCCTTTTTCGTGTTGGAGTGGACTGTACCGTGTGCCGCGGCACACTTCAGCTGTGCCGCGGCACTAAGCTGATTCTGGCGTTTTTCTGGCCCCGGCGCGGCACACTTGTCCTGTGCCGCGGCACACGGGCTTTTTCTGCGTTTTTGAGCAGATTTTCGAGGAGAAACATTCATTTTCTCCTCTCTTCTTCCTCCTACCCTTCTAGGCGATTTCAAGGGCGATTTTGGGCGATTTGAGTGCTCCCAAACTTGTAGAGATCATCCACCTCAAGTCTTGTTGTAGATTTTCGACCTCTACTTGAATCCTTCATCCAAATCAAGGTATTTTGGCTTGAACCCTTGTTTTTGTAGATTTGGGGATTTTCCTTTTTGATTTCGATTCCAATCCGTTTTTGATCAATTAGTTGTTATATAAACGTTGTTTTGAACTTGTTCTACGGATTGGATACTCGTATCTTTGGTTCGTTCGACCCGAGAGGTGATTTCTTTGTTCTTGAAGGGTCTTGAACATTTAATGTTCGATTAAATGTTCGAATGAGTTCCCTTTGATAGTTTGTTGGGATTTCCGTTGTTTTCGGCCTTGATTCTCGTCGTAATCACGTTTTATTATTCCTTACGGAGGATTATAGGTGCTCGATGATTTCGATGTTGAATTCCGTTGGTGATTGATGATTCATGTGGTGTTTTCCCGTAGTAATTTTGGTGCTATCGCGTTCTAGATAGTGTTCGGGAATTTGAGGGCTACCCGGCCGTATCCGTTCACTTTTCCATTGCTCGTGATATCGAGGCAAGTACCTTGCCCATACTTTTCTTATTTTGTGGATATGATGATCGGTGATCGTCTTGGTGTGTTTGTTTGGTTGTTTGAAATGAAGTTTCAAAAGATTTCGGTTCGGCCTCGTTAAAGGCTTTCTTTCAAAATGCGTGTGTGTTTTGTGAACGGCGTGTTTTGGGAATTGATTATGATTTGGTTATTTTGAACGTTGAAGGATTTGATGATGATACTCCTATTGTTTAAAGTTATGGAATCGTGTATTCCGTATTTAATCTTGTTATTGTGTTTTGAAGAGTTTGATAATGGTCTCGAGTTAATGGCCATCTCTAGTGAGTATTCTTAATGAGCTTACATTCTTAGCATGTTAGTATTGCATGAGTAACGTGTGTGTGTGTGTATGCTCACTACGGGTTAGATCCGACGGGGTCTCGGTAGGGGTCCACGGAGGGGTGGATCCGCGAGCTTGCTTTTAACCACTATGGGTTAGATCCGACGGGGTCTCGGTAGGGGTCCACGGAGGGGTGGATCCACGGTTAATTGTGGTGCATTTTGCAAATGTGACTTATTTATGGCATTTCCGGAAATGAGTGCTTTTGAACGGTTTTCATGATTGCATGCATCGACTAAGTGTGTAAGAGGTAAGTGTTCGTTTGGCTTACTTGGCTAGGATGGCACTAGAGTATTTTGTTGTTTGTGTTAAATCCTTTATTTGTGGATTTTGATGTTGGGAGACGAACCTTATGGTCGTTCTTGTGTACTGTGAGTTGATGAGATTGGGGCTAAAATCCCAACGTTTTTGTAAAGGTCATTTGACGGATTTGGGGCTAAAATCCCAACGGTTTGGTAAAGGTTATTTTACGGAAAGTAAACTTTTGGGGCGGTGACCCCTTTTGTCTTTTGGATTTTGAAAGGTAGGATTTGATAATCCTAAATTGTTTTCTATTGAAACTCTCGATGGCATTCTAAACCGTTTTATAAATTATTTCCATTGATTTATGATATTTCGATTTTGAAAGGTTTTCTCAAACTCTTGCCTCGGGAAGTACTTTTCGTTTCGTTTGGATCTTTGAGGATTCCTGGTTATTGTTATTCGTGGAATGTGAATTGTATGGCTCGTATTTGCACTTGTACTTGCACTAGCAAAATAGTGGAGTTTTGCTAACCCCCGAGTATTCGGGGGGTGGATGTCTATTTTTGCATTCAGGTTTTGGAGCATAGCACAGGGTCGGCACGAAGGATGATGAAAGATGAACGATACTAATCACACGAGGTTCCGTTGATGTCCAGTTGTATTTTCTTTTCCGCTGCGGTATCTTTTCCCCGTTGTACGGGAGTTTATTGTATTTTGACCCCTGCGTGGGTATGTGTTTGGAATTGAGTTGTATGTTATTATTGAAAGTCCAAGTCGGTCTACTGAGTCATTTTAGCCTTAAAGGCGATGTTTAGATGTTTGATTTTAGTTATCAGCCTGGTAGATCCTCGAGGAGAGGGTCTACGGCGTGTAATATCCCTGAGTGGATTGGGGGTGTTACACCACGTGGGCAGAGTTTCGAGATCTGATGGAAGATGAATTTTGTCCATGGCCAGTGAAAGAGGGGAGGATCCGAGCCTTCTTCGAGGCTAAGCCCCACAATGTCCCGATTTCGCAAGCAATCAAGGACTACAACCAACAACTTCATTACGTGAGAAACCAAGTCCGAGATGAGCTTGATAAGATCCGCCACTTCGATATGCGGATGAAACCGAGGGTGCGCCACTACATGTTTGGTCTGGGGTGCACGACTTTGAAAGAGTATCAGAATAAAGCGATGGCTTATGAGATGTTGTTTTCTGCGACAGAGACGACAACCGAAGAAAAGAAGCAGAAAACCTCCGGTCAGTTTTCAGGAGGCAAGTCAGGAGGGTATCCGAAGGCTCAGTCTGGTTCGCGAGCCTTTGGGAGTCAGTCGCCATCAGTTGGGCGAGGAAACGATTCTAGGTCTGCTCCTACTGGTTCCGTCTGTGGTCCTACGTGCTTCAACTGTAGTCGTCCGGGCCACATGATGAGTGAGCGTGATAGGCCTCCGATTTAGTGTCTTGCTTGTGGTCGAATGGGTCATCGTGCTAAGTTTTGTACGGATGCAGCTCGAGCTCCAGTTACTCAGATATCAGCCCCAGCTGCGGGAGATCCGAGTGTGAATCAGGCACCGACAGTTCCTCAGCCGCAGCAGAGTTTTGGTAGAGGTCGAGGACGGGGACAGCCTTCCAGAGGGGGAGCTTCTAGCGCGGGGTCTGTTCTGCCCTAAGTATATGAGATGAGATGAGCAGGAGACCCAGATGCGACGGTGGCTACAGGTACCGTTCACATCCTTGACCATCCTGTTTCCGTATTATTCGATTCTGGTGCTACGCATTCTTTCATATCTATGGATTGTGTGTGTCGTCTGCATGTTGATTGCTTGGTTGGGTGTGAACCATTTATTGTTAAACTGCCTAGTGGGGATAGCATCGTGGGGGATCGTGAGGTTAGAGATTTTTCAATGAGTATCGCGGGGAGGGTTTGGCCTTCTAATCTGATTGCGGTAGACATTAGAGATGAAGATTTGATTCTGGGTGAGGATTGGCTGGACTGTCATGGGGCGATCATGAATTATAGAACGAGGACTGTTTCGATGTTAGCCTCTGATGGTACCGAGCATTCCTTTGTGGGGCGTAAGCGGAGTAGCCAGAGACTCCTGATCAGCGCCTTGAGAGCGGTGAGACTTCTTCGGGGAGGTTGCACGGGTTATTGGTGTTACGCTTTGAAATCGGAAGAAGGGGGAGTTGAGCTCTCATCTATTCCGGTAGTGTGTGAATATCCTGACGTCTTTCCAGACGAGTTGCCGGGTTTGCCGCCGGACCGAGAAGTTGAGTTTACCGTCGATTTAGAGCTGGGTGCAGCACCGATTTCTAAGACGCCATACCGTATGGCGCCTGTCGAGATGCTTGCGTTGAAGAAACAGTTGGGAGAGTTGCTAGACATGGGGTATATTCGACCGTGCGCTTCACCTTGGGGCGCACCGGTCCTGTTTGTGAAGAAGAAGGATGGGTCACTTCGTTTGTGTATCGACTACCGAGAGTTGAACAAAGTGACCATCAAAAACAAGTATCCGCTCCCGAGGATTGATGACTTGTTTGATCAGTTGCAAGGGGCAACCGTGTTTTCGAAGATTGATTTGAGATCGGGATATTATCAGCTCCGGGTGAAGGATACCGATATTCCGAAGATGGCCTTTCGGACGAGATACGGTCACTACGAGTTTGTGGTTATGCCTTTTGGGCTAACCAACGCCCCAGCCGTGTTCATGCAGCTTATGAACAAAGTCTTTATCGAGTACCTCGATAAGTGTGTAGTCGTTTTTATCGATGACATCTTGATTTACTCGAGGAGCGAGGAGGAGCACACCCGTCATTTGCATATCGTATTAGACATTTTGAGAACGCAGCATCTTTTTGCGAAGTTCTCAAAGTGTGAGTTTTGGTTACGGGAGGTTATGTTTCTCGGCCATGTGATCTCGGCCGAGGGTGTTCGTGTGGACCCACATAAGGTAGAGGCAGTGTTGGATTGGGTGCCGCCCAAGAACGAGAAGGAGGTCCGTAGTTTTTTGGGTTTGGCCGGATATTACCGTAGATTCGTCGAGGGGTTCTCTAAGCTCGCTCGACTGCTGACTCAGTTGTTACAGAAGTCAGAGAAGTTTGTGTGGACCGACGAGAGACAGAATAGTTTTGAGGAGTTGAAGAAGCGGTTAACGACCGCTCCTAATTTGGCTTTAGAGAGTGGTAATGAGGGTTTCTCAGTTTTCAGTGATGCTTCGGGCCAAGGGCTCGGATGTGTACTTATGCAGAACGGGAGAACGATTGCCTATGCTTCCCATTAGCTGAAACCGTACGAGTTGAACTACCTTACGCACGATCTTGAGTTGGCCGCAGTTGTATTTGCGTTGAAGATCTGGCGTCATTACTTGTATGGCTCGTTGTGTTAGATTTTCACCGATCACAAGAGCCTGAAGTACATTTTTACGCAAAAAGAGCTTAATATGAGACAGAGAAGATGGTTGGAGTTGATTAAGGATTACGATCTCGAGATCCTTTATCATCCGGGCAAGGCTAATGTGGTAGCAGATGCCTTGAGTCGGAAATCGGTATCGCTTCGGGTGCTTGAGTTACTTACGGCTCAGCCGGAGCTTCAGCAGGAGTTGATGAGGTTGAGTGTTGAGATTGTACGGCCAGAGAGTTCCGGACAGTTGCGTACTCTTGAGATTTCTTCATCTCTGGTCGATGACATTAAATCGGGACAGTTGGAGGACCCGATGTTTAGTCAGCTTCGAGAGAGTGTAGGGAAGGGGAAAGCCTCAGGATTCGTTATTCATGAGGATGGTGTGTTGAGATTCTGAGGTCGTTTGTGTGTTCCGAACGACTCGGAATTGAGGCAGAATATTATGCGAGAGGCTCATGCGTCACCTTACTCAGTCCATCCGGGCTCGAGTAAAATGTATAAGAATTTGAGGAAAAATTTCTGGTGGAACGACATGAAGAATGAGGTAGTTCAGTTTGTGGCTAAGTGTTTGACTTGTCAGCAAGTCAAGATCGAGCATCAACGGCCAGCCGGGTTGTTGAAATCACTTCCCGTCCCAGAGTGGAAGTGGGAGGATATCTCTATGGATTTTGTCACGGGTTTGCCGAGAACGAAGACTGGTATGAATATGGTGTGGGTGATTGTAGACCGACTGACTAAGTCGGCGCATTTTCTGGGCATCAAGGATACTTGGGGTCCAGAAAAATTGGCTCGTATTTTTATCGCGCAGATAGTGAGACTTCATGGTACGCCGAAGACCATTATTTCAGACAGAGATGGCCGATTTGTATCGCATTTTTGGCAGGCGGTACATAAATCATTGGGGACACAGTTACGTTTGAGCACTTCATTCCATCCCCAGACCGATGGGCAGTCCGAACGTACTATCCAGACGTTCGAGGATATATTGCGCGCGTGTGCGTTAGATTGGAGTAGTGACTGGGAGGAACATCTGGCCCTGATTGAGTTTACTTATAATAATAGCTGGCACACGTCGATTAAGATGGCACCGTATGAGGCACTTTATGGCCGACGTTGCCAATCGCCGATATGTTGGGATGAGCCGTCCGATCTAATTGGCACCGAGCCAGACCTTGTGTTCGAGATGAGGGAGAAAGTTGAGTTGATTAGGAAGAGAATGTTGGCTGCTCAGAGTCGACAAAAGTCTTATGCGGATGTTAGGCGTCGACCTTTGGAGTTTGAGGTGGGAGATCATGTTCTGTTTAGAGTGTCTCCGTCGAAGGGAGTTTTCCGTTTTGGGAAAAAGGAGAAGCTCAGCCCGAGGTATATTGGGCCTTTCGAGATATTGGAGAGAGTCGGTGAGTTTGCATACCGTCTGGCTTTGCCTCCGTCGCTGAGTCATATTCATAGCGTATTTCACGTCTCCCAGTTGAGGAAGTACGTTCCGGACCCGTCCCACATTATTGATTTTGGAGACGTGGAGATCGAGAAGGATGTTACGTTTGAGGAGAGGCCCGTCAGGATTTTGGAGCGTCGAGACAAGTAGTTAAGGCACAAAACCATTCCTTTGGTTAAGGTGCAATGGTCGAGACACGGAGTGGAAGAAGCGACGTGGGAGTTAGAGGAGGATATGCGTTCGAGGCACCCCGAGCTTTTTGATTCTTAAGTTTCGGGACGAAACTTTACTTTAGATGGGGAGAATGTGATATCCGTAACTTTCCATTTTTAGCAGTTTCCATTTTTGGTGTATGTCTATTTTTATTGACTCGCTTGTAACCGTTTTGACATTGTGAATCTATTTTATTCTTGGAGTTTTTCCATTTGGACGAGTCTTGGTGATGTTTTCACGTGATTTCGTTTTATGACATGTTTTGCCGTATGAACATTCGATTCTTGTAAAACTCGTTCGTTTCTGTTGTTTCTTGGCCTGTAAAAGTTCGTATGTTTGAGTTCGTCATGTTGAGACTTTCGGTTTGTAAATCCGACGTCGTTTTGTGATTTTCGGACACTTGGGTCATTTTTGTAATTTCCTAATAGTTTAGGGAATCTTATTTTCGTTGTCGCATTACGGACCCTCCGGTGGTCGGAATTATATTTTCTTTTAGCGCTTAGCTCCGTCGTCTTGTATACTTCGTGTTTATGTTTCTGGATTCTGGCCTTATCGTGCGTCTCGAGAATTGTACCTTCGGCAGCAGCGTACTGCTGATGTGAGCAGTACTGCACTGCTGCGTAGGTAGCGCACGCTACTCCTTTCCCCTTGCGTGCGCTATCGATGTACATTTAGCGTACGCTAACTAATTGTTGTTAGCGTGCGCTATCGTGTAGCATTAGCGCGCGCTAAGCCTGTCTAGCGCACGCTAATGATGTCGGACAGCAACTTCGGGACTGTTTATGAGCCCCGTTAGCGCGCGCTACTTGTGTTAGTTAGCGTGCGCTAACTATACAGTTTATATAGATCAGCGGCAGTTCAGATTCAACATTATTTTTCATTCTTTTTCTTTCCTTCCCTTCCTACGAGCAATTTCAGCGATTTCAGAGCAGATTGTGGAGAGTAATCAATGGAGTCCCCTTCCAGTCCGATTCTTGTGTCTCGAGCATAACACATCATCATCTAAACCCATCTCCTTCACTCCGATTCAAGGTATTTCCTCACGAACCCTAACTTTGACGAATTTGGGGGGTTTTCGGGATTCTAGGGATTAGTCCCGAATTGTTTAATTATGTTTCGATATTCCTTACCGATTGTGATTATTGGGTGATTCCAAATCAATTTTCCTTGATTTTAATCCGTGAATTATCAATACGGGGAGATTTTGCGTAAACCCTCGCCCGTATCGATTGATCGTTCATTATCGTAGTTTATAATCGGGGTTATGGGTATATTCCAATAGAGTATTGTTGTCCGTTGGGACTGAACTATGTTGATCCTTCATTTAGGAACCGTCGTTTTCCACCCGGACCGTTCGTAGTCGTGTTTCACTTCTGTTTCTTCAAGAATGTCTCAAAGGCAAGTACTTTACATTTGTTTACATGTTCTAGTATTTGAATTATGGCTGTATCGTGGTTGTTGTGGATGGATATGTGTATGTTCACCTAGGGACGGTCCGACGGGGCCTCTAGGGATACGTATTGCCGTGTGTGTGCGTATTACGAACTGTGGTTAACCACTCAGGGATGTCCGACGGGGCTCTGTGGGGTACGGTGGCCGTGAGTCTCATACCAAGGTTAACTTTGAATTATGATTGCTGGAGATAATGTGTTTTGTGATTGTACATTGTAAATATTCCGGAATATAAAACGTTTTCTAAAATGATTTTTGGCGCATATATTCATCTGATTAGAATGCATTTCAAATGGATTGTACTTGCACTAACAGTTATCGCTAACCCCTTAAATAGGGGAAATACTTTTTGTATTTCAGGTATCGATCGTGGGGACAAGCGAGCACTCAAGCCGTATGAGGATGATGGGAAAGCATGATACTATCCAGTAGTTGATTATTGGTGTTCTGTCTGTCGATTATTATTGATGTCTTGTTTTGGGATTTCTGTATTATAAAATTGGTTTAAGTACTCGAGTACTTCCTGTTTGAATTTGTTAATGTTCAGTTCTCGTTTTGGGAAATTAATTTGATGTCAGATTTTATTTGTCGGTTTGTAGTCTTTTAATTGAATTGTCGTTTTATTGATGATTGTTTGTTGTTGTCGAATGTCTTGTTGGTACGTTAGCCTGGTGGATTCCACAGTGCGGGGTTCACGGCGCTGTAATATGCCCTGAATGTCTTGGGGGTGTTACAGATAGTTCATCTCATACGGCTTCAATTGCCGTGATGCAAAGGCTATCGTTTTATCATGCTGCATAAGCACACATCCAAGCCCTTGTCCTGAAGCGTCGCTATAAACTGCAAATCCTTCACTACCCTGTAGTAAAGCTAAAATAGGCGCTGAGGTCAAACGTCTCTTCAGCTCATCGAAGCTCTGCTGTCTCTCAGGAGTCCAAACAAACTTTTCTGTCTTCTGAAGTAATTGCGTAAGCGACCGTGCGAGTTTCGAGAACCCCTCGACAAACCGACGGTAAAACCCAGCAAGACCCAAAAATCTACGAACTTCCTTAACATTATTAGACGGTGCGCAATCTAGCACTGCCTCAATCTTCTGCGGGTCTACACGAACCCCTTCGGCCGAAACCACATGGCCAAGAAACATAACTTCCTTCAGCCAGAACTCACATTTCGAGAATTTCACATAGAGGTGTTCGGATCTCAAAACATCTAGTATCAAATGCAAGTCCCGGACATGTTCCTCGTTATCCCGAGAATAAATCAATATGTCGTCAATAAAGACGACCACACATCTGTCAAGGTCAAGGTATTCGATGAATATCTTGTTCATTAGTTGCATGAATACTGCCAGTTCATTAATCAATCCAAAAGGCATGACCACAAATTCATAATGTCCGTATCTCGTCCGAAATGTAGTTTTCGGAACGTTGGACTCTTTCACCCGGAGCTGGTAGTATCCTAATCTCAAATCATTTTTTGAGAATACTGCGGCTCCCTGCAACTGATCAAATAAATCATCTATACGAGGCAATAGATACTTGTTCTTGATGGTCACTTAGCTCACGGTATTCAATGCATAAACGTAGTAAGCCATCTTTCTTCCTCACAAAAAGAACAAGCGCGCCCCAGGGTGAAGCGCTCGGTCTAATGTACCCTTTCTCCAATAGTTATCCCAATTGTTTCTTCAATTCTTGCATCTCGGAAGGTGCCATCCGAAAATACGCCTTAGAAATTGGAGCTGCATCAGGCTCTAAAGCCACAGAAAATTCTATCTCTCGATATGGCGGTAATCCCGAAAGATCGTCTGGAAAAATATCTGGATACTCATTAACAACTGGTATCGAAGAGAAATCGATTTCGTCCCCTTCCGACTTCAAAGCATAACACCAAGAGTTTTACAGTCTTCATGGCGCTGATAAGCAACTTAGGTTGGCCCGATTTACGCCCCATGAATGAGTACTCGGAACAATCTTTAGTCACCATAGTGATAACCTTAGTGCGGTAATTCATAATCGTTTGGTGACTGTCAAGCCAGTCTTCACCGAGGATCACATCCCCGCCCTCAATATCAACCACAATCAAATTCGATAACCAATCAATACCGGCTATGCTCACTGGAAAATCTCTAATCTCCCGATTCCCCACGATTCTATCCCCGCTAGGCAGTTTCAGAATGAAAGAATCGCAAGCAGTCATATAATTTATATTCAAACGACGTACACAATCCAATGAGATGAAAGAATATGTAGCACCCGAATCAAAATGTACATGAACTGGATGATATAGGATATGAATGGTACCTGAGGCCACCGCCGCATCAGGTTCATATGCTCGACGCATCTTAAAGACTCGTAGGTGTGCCGAACCAACGCTAGAATCTCCCCCTCTAGCATTCTAACTCCGTCCCCGACCTCTGCCGTAACTCTGATGTGACTAACTAACTGATTGCCGCTGATTCATACTCTGATCTATAGGCGTTGGGGCAGAAGCCCGAGTGTCCAAAGTATGATCTTGTTCGGGCCAATAAACTGCCATGTGTCCTATCTGACCACAAGTGTGACATTTCTGAGGTGGGAAATTGCACTCCAGATTGATGTGGCCTGGACGACCACAATTAAAACAGGTTACCGGGCGAGTTGAGTTGCCCGGAGCAGAATGAAAATTCTTCTTCACTTTAAAAGAACGTGACGAATGCCCGACAGAACGGTTAGCCGTCTGAGGTCTCTGGAAGTTGCCACCTTTAGAGTCAGGAAAATTACCAGCAGTCTTTTGCTTCTTCAGCTCTTCTGTGGTATCATTGATGGAACTTACATGTCATATGCCAAATCCCTATCTTGGTATTCCTTCAGAGTAGTTCAAGCAAACCCGGCCATGTAACTCCATAAATCCATATTCATCCGTATGTCGAAGTGGCGGATCTTGTCACGCTCGTCACGCACTTGATTCTTCACATGAATCAGTTGTTGGTTGTATTCCACTATCTCCTGTGAGACAGGAATGTTCTGCGGCTTAGCCTCGAAAAAAGGCTCGGATTCTTCCTTCTTGCACTGGTCAAGGATAAAACTCAGCCTCCAGTATCTCTTTAAATTCATCCCAAGTACAACACGATCTCGTGGTTTAACAACTTCTTACCAAGTCGCGGATTCTTTAGTAAGAAAGTACTGAGCAATAGGTACCTTCCTCGTTTCGGGGCAATCAACAGCCTCGAACACTTTTTACAACTTGAAGAGCCAATTCTCCCAATCATTCGGGTCGGTAGCACCGCTAAACTGCGGAGGATGCATACATACCACATTTTGGAGCAGAACGCCCGCCGCCGCATTTGGATTATTCAGCTGAACAGCTTGGGCCAGGAAAGTCATCTGATTTGACAATTGTTGAAGAACATTCGTAGCCCCAACATTTGCATTATTCCCTTGACTGGTTGACTGATCGTGTTGACTCTCAGTATCGGGATGCACGGAGTTAGATAAACTAGGGATAGTCAACCCCGCAACGGAACTGAGGGAAGCGACCGCGCCACGTCCTCGTCCGCGTCCAGGACCGCGGCCTCGCCTCTGTCTCCTATCAGCAGAGATTCTGAAGAACACACAAAACATGTAAGTACAATGTAAATCGCACGTCATTGAAGTGACCGATTCCCAAGAATACCAAATTAAAAGCGAAATGATTAGGAAAAACTACAAGAAGAGTAAAATGACTTACTAATACCGGTCGCACTGTGATGATGGCAAAGTGGTGATATTGTAGATAAACGATGACTCAATCGACCCAAAAGACCGACAACCTAGGTATCCATAAACCTAAGCTCCGATACCATATTCTGTAACACCCCCAAGTTATTCAGGGTATATTACAGAGCCGTGAGCCCGCCATGGGACCCACAAGGCTATACATATGCGGAACCATGACGTTTGACCGATGAGGTCTAAACATAATCCAATAGAAGATAATAAAATTGACGACCAAGACAATATCCAAATAGACCAAATA
Source organism: Orobanche coerulescens (assembly GCA_033398695.1). NCBI lineage: Eukaryota > Viridiplantae > Streptophyta > Magnoliopsida > Lamiales > Orobanchaceae > Orobanche > Orobanche coerulescens. The sequence goes on from CM065813.1 coordinate 31,961,678, forward strand.
TAATACATCAGAAATTAATCCCAAGGCAACACAGGCCAAAACATCAAGAAATCTAGAAACACTACTCGAGTACTCATAACCATTTCAAGTACAACATTACTGAATGGATGAAATATAAAATATAACCAGAGACAAGACACAGCATCACACTTTCCCCTCATCTTCATGCCGACCCGATACATGCCTATCCGCTCTCCTGGATCCTGAAACACATGAAAGGTATTTTCCCCCAAAAAGGGTGAGCCGTCGAATAGCTAGTACAAGTATATCGAATATAAAAACACATAATTCTCGGTAATAAAGTAAATCTAATCATCATTTCATCAGCTCAAGACTAGTATTTCTGAATAACTAAATCTCATAACACTTCATTTCAATACATACGTGATCAATCATGGAACCGCACCAAAGGCAACGGAACCCTCAGAGGCTCCGTCGGACCCTCCCAGAGTGGTTAACCCAAATTATTCGTGGAACCGCACCAAAGGCAACGGAACCCTCAGAGGACCCGTCGGTCCGTCCCAGAGTGAATATATACAATCATACACCTTACTTTTAAAGTCGAGAACGTACAATCATAAACATATACTTGCCTTTGAGACGTCGAGAATCAGAAGGAAAAGAATACAAGTTCGGTAGGTCCAAGAATGCACTTCCAGCACCTAAACAATTCGTAAGGAATACGATAATTAATAATCCATAATCAAATCATATGGAGAAACTCCCGAAACCCCCCTACGATTCACAAAACTCCAATGATAATCACCTAGAGGTTTGGAAATCCCCCAAACCCTCTCAAGTCTGAACAAAATACATAAACATCCACATAATCGTAGGGGAAACATGGGTACAGGGTAGATACCTCATAATTTCAAAGATCTCAAGCTCCAAAACGGATAAATCGGACGAATCTAAGAAAATCCCCAACAATTCCCCAAACTAGGGTTCTAAGGACTTTACCTTGATTTGGAAGCTAGAAACGGATTAGATGTTGTATAATCTTTGTTATTCAACCAAAGATAATGATAGCTGATGAACGATCACCCCTAAATCGCCCTCCGGATCTCCCTCTCGTGCTCTCTTGTCGGAAATGAGTAAAAGGGATGAAAAATGACGAAGAACAGGGTTGACCCCCTCTTATATACTTCGCCTGATTAGCGCGCGCTAAAACTCAAGACTAGCGTGTGCTAACGGGGCCACCCGGTAGTCCAATAGCTTCTGACCTGCGACGTTAGCGTGCGCTACCACATCCTTAGCATGCACTAACTGTTACCATGCAAAAATTCCAAAGTCACTGCCCATCTCGCTAGCGTGCGCTACATCGGGCACCAGTGCGCGCTACACAATACCTATAGCATGCGCTAGCTCACGCCTAGCGTGCGTTAGCTGCTAGTTTAGAGGGCAGAATTCAACTACTGCCTCTGCCAAGCCCGAACCATTATCGTGCTCTACAGGCGAAACTAACGCGCGCTACTCAACAGAAATAGCGTGCGTTAGCTTAGGCCTAGCGTACGCTATCTGCCTCTCACAAAACATCACTGAAAGGTCTAATCAATACGAACATGTCCCGAAAAGTACGAAACTCTAAAATCAACAACAACAACAACATCTCAACAAGTGCTTACAAGAGCAACGAAAGTGAAGGAACGTCAAAGCCAACAATTCATACAAAGTATGGGTATTACAGTGTAACCCAAGGTTTTGAGTATACTTTACGTACCTCAAAACTCTAACAAGAGCTTTCCAATGCTCTTTGCTTGGATTGCTCGTGTAACGACTTAATTTGTTCACAGCGCAAGCTAAGTCGGGTCGAGTGCAATTTGTAAGATACATTAAACACCTAATGACTCGTGTATATTCTTATTGTGCAACGAGCTCCTCTCGATTTTTGCTCAAGTGAACATTTAACTCTATTGGGGTCTTAGCCGGCAAGCTATCAAAAGCATTAAACTTCATGAGAACTTTCTCGGCATAGTGAGATTGTGTCAAGATGTTATCATCAAATTTTCTCAAAATTTTCATTCCAAGAATCACATCGGCTAGCCCCACGTCTTTCATGTCAAAATTTCTTTTTAATATGTTCTTAGTGTCGTTAATCACTCGTATATTGCTACCCATGATTAACATGTCCTATATATAAAGACACACAATAACATAGCCGTTATTAGTGTTCTTAATATAAACATATTTATCACACTCATTTATTTTAAAACCATTTGATGACATTATATTATCAAATTTCAAGTGCCACTGTAGTGGAGCTTGTTTCAATCCATATAGAGACTTAACCAGTTTGTAGACCTTTTTCTCTTGTCCAGGTACTACAAACCCTTCAGGTTGTTCCATATAGATCTCTTCACCCAGATCGCCGCTCAGAAAAGCAGTCTTAACATCCATTTGATGAATCTCAAGATCGTGTAAAGCAGCAATCGCGAGAAGTACTCGAATAGGTGTAATTCTCGTTACAGGTGAATAGGTCGAAAAAATCGTACCCTTCCTTCTGCTTGAAACCTTTGACTACTAAACAAGATTTATACTTATCAATTGACCTATCAGCCTTGTACTTTCTTTTAAGGATCCATTTGCATCCTAAGGGCTTACAACCTTCAGGTAAATCAACCAAAACCCAAGTTTGGTTTTGTAAAATTGAGTCAATTTCATTTTGAACAGCTTCTTTCCAGAGCAACCCGTTTAGTCTAGCATAAGCTACTTTGATCGATGTTGGTTCTTCATCCAACATGAATGCTATGTAGTCAGGACCAAATGTCTTTGGTGTCCTAACCCTACTGTTGCTGCCCGAAATATTATCTGAAGATGAATATTGCTGGAATGGACGGACAACAAACAAAGTTGCGGGAGCACTTCTGTGGGAATGGAAAAACACAAGATTTGCCGGGTTTGTTAGGCCCGGGCTTGAATGCTCTCGCGAGATGTTATTAATACAAGTATTCGGGGATACAAGTATTAATGTAAGAATGCGATTACAATGAGTGTAAAAGATCCTATTTATCTAGCTCTTGAGCGAAACTCTGCGTGTTCTTGCTCTCTGCCGACCGTCTTTCGTGTAAGAGGTGCTGAGAGAGAAAAAAGGCCGAGAGATAGTTGTTGCCAAGAGTAAAAAAGCCAAGATGTGTGTGGAGCTTCTGAACTGGACGTAAAAGCAGAGAAAACCCGAGAGAAAATCAGATTGTTCAGTGGGAAAAATCCGGGGGGCGAGTCCAAGTGCAGACAGCCTTCTATTTATAGGGGCTGAGATGCCCTGTTTACTAGCGGGCGATCGCCTTTTATGTAATATAATAAGGGGGCGATCGTCTTCATGTCACATGGGCTGTCTGCCTAAAGTCCGTGGTCAGCCGCTGGCAAACACTGGCGGTCCAAAGGAGGAGCCGCACGCGTCCGAAAGTTGCCGCCACAAAGGTCCCATTGTACACCTTTCGCGGGTTCTGCCGTTGGTGGAAAGATGCCGGCGATCGCGGGTCAATGATCCATGTGCTGTGGCGTCTTTTCCGGATCTGCATGTGGGTTCTTGCTTCGAGCTTCGGCCCTTGTCGACTGGACGATCAATGGCTTCCTGTCGCTTGAGGTGGTCGTCATTTGGTCGGTCACCAGGGGTCGATCGCCAAGTATCGAGAGACGATCGCCTTAGATGTCGATCGATCGGCACCGGGACTTGACCTGAGACCTTCGAGGCCAATCTGCCTGGGCTGCTGGACTCTGGCTCGGTTACCCGGTCTCTGAGACGATCGCCTGTTGAGACGTATAAATCTCCACACAATAATTGCCCCCCAGCTTGCTCCGATGTTGAAGACATGGGGTGAGCTGGTTCTTGCTGGCGATCGTGGAGGACAAGGACGGGCGATCCGTGGTGCGAACTTAGGTTTGGGACATGGGCGATCTTGTCGATTAGCTAGCTATCTTCGGTCTTGTACCTGCAAAAAACAATATTGGCCGATCCCTCGTAGAAAGCTGATTGTTTCGTCACTGAGGAATCATGCACAGTCGCGGAGTTCGATGGACCGACTCCATGACCGTGTCTTATGCGCGAGCGACATTGTATGTCTCGTGACTCATTTTATTGTGAGGGTCATCTGTTAGGATGCGCCTCACCTCGTATTTAAACGAAGGGCGTGCAGTCTTGGTCTAGAGGAGTCCTTGCGCGGGGCGTCATCGGATTAATCAACTCCGCTTCCGCGGATTGTTAGCTCTGCTTCCACCTCGGCCCTCCAGGAAGATGGCGACCCTCGACGGTGTATGTTGAGACGGGGGTAGTGACGCATCGCATTGTCCGGGTTCACCATGTTAGATGATGAACCTTTGAGGGCGGGCGATCGTGTCCACTGATTAGTTTTGGAGGGCCCTCAGACTACGCCGAACTCGTATTTAAACGAAGGGCGGGCGATCTTGGCCCAAAGGGACCTTGCATGGCCGAAGCAGTCGGTTCCATCAACTACCAAGACCATGGCTGCAGTCTTCTACCTCGGATCGTCATGTAGATGCCGACCTTCGACAGTGTACGTTGTGCGGTGGAGGCGATCTCATGCCGTAGTCCACCATGTTAGATGATGAACTGTGGATGGCGAACGAGTCCTCCAGTTTTGATGATGTTGCTTGATAATGGCGATCGGGCTGGAAGGCTGGCGATTGTCGTTTGGCTGCCGATCGCATTGCTCATTGGTGAAAAAGCAACCTTTGCCTGGCCAGAAAGTCTGCTGCTTTGGCGCGGAAGATCGCTTAGGTTGGGGGGAGGTCCTTCGTAAGATGCCTGAACATAGGCGAAAGACCATGGAATCCCCCTAGGACCGAGTAGAGGGCAATCTCATCGCTTATGGGCTCGCCGTTGAGGATGATATCATCTACCCGGTTGAGGTAGTCCGAGTCGGACTCTTCTTCCCCTTGTCTGATCTGCATCATGCGATGGGGACCTTCTGGTCGAGCGACCTTGGTGGCGAAGTATGCTGTGAAGTTGGTCGCCAGTTGATCAAAGGAACTGATGGATCGTGGTGGCAATGAGATGTACCACCTATGGGCCAGGTCGCCCAGTGTTAGCGGGAACATTCGGCGCCTGGTCGCGTCTGATGCCCCACACCCGGTCATGTAGATCCGGAACTTGCTCAGGTGAGTCTCGGGACCCGACCTCCCCTCGTACAGAGGTGTTTTGGGAGGAGCAATCCTGCGCTGCACGGGAGCGAGCTCGATGTGGACCGCGAGTGGCTCGCTCGGCTCGGCGATCTTGCTATGTGTGCCTGCCCCAGTTTCTAGGAGCGTCTTCATGTCATCGAGCTGGCGTTGCATCACGGCCATTGCTGCAGCATGGTCGCTTGTGGCTCGGCTTTCGGAGCGGGAGCCGAGGCGATCGTGTACCGATCTCCTGACTCCGCGGTCGCCGACCTCGGTTCTTTGGTGAGGAGGAACCAGATGGTTGGCCTGCCTTTTGGGAGCTAGGTATGCCGAACTCGTGATGACGGACTCGGGCTTCGTCGTCTCGTGGCTGGGACCGGACTGTCCTGGTCGCCAAATTGGGTCACTGCCTAGGCGGCTGAAAACAGAGGTGCCCCGGCTTGCGAGCGCCTCTTCTTGTGAATGGGGGCCTCCTGGCGATCGCTCGGTCAGTAGCCCCTTAAACTTCCGTTTGCTCACGCGGCGGATGGCCGAGGGGGTTATAGCGGACGGCGCGTCAAAAGCTCTCCGTCGCTCCTGTAGGATGGCCATAGCCTCTTTGATCTGTTCCGCAGTTTGGAACTGATCGAGCGAAAGACTTGGGCCGTCCCTCGGGGGCGGGATCGAGAGTCTCGCACCGCGGCGGCTACCCTCCGCCATAGGCTGCCGCTCGGATTGAGACGGAATGAGGCATCTGGCGGATCAACCAGCGGCTTTCTTCGATGTGGAGGCAGAAGTCATGATTATGAAAATTTTTCTCTGAAGAACAGTGAGTGTTTCTTCAGGTATATGCCCCGGAGAACAGTGAGTGTTCTTCGAGACGGTATGAATAAAAATTGAGGGTAGATGCCCCTTCCTCTAGCGCCAATTGTTGCTGCCCGAAATATTATCCGAAGATGAATATTGCTGGAATGGACGGACAACAAACAAAGTTGCGGGAGCACTTCCGTGGGAATGGAAAAACACAAGATTTGCCGGGTTTGTTAGGCCCGGGCTTGAATGCTCTCGCGGGATGTTATTAATACAAATATTCAGGGATATAAGTATTAATGTAAGAATGCGATTACAATGAGTGTAAAAGATCCTATTTATCTAGCTCTTGAGCGAAACTCTGCGTGCTCTTGCTCTATGCCGACCGTCTTTCGTGTAAGAGGTGCTGAGAGAGAAGAAAGGCCGAGAGATAGCTGTTGCCAAGAGTAAGAAAGCCAAGATGTGTGTGGAGCTTCTGAACTGGACGTAAAAGCAGAGAAAACCTGAGAGAAAAATCAGATTGTTCAGTGGGAAAAATTCGGGGGCGAGTCCAAGTGCAGGCAGCCTTCTATTTATAGGGGATGAGATGCCCTGTTTACTGGCGGGCGATCGCCTTTTATGTAATATAATAAGGGGGTGATCGTCTTTATGTCACATGGGCTGTCTGCCTAAAGTCCGCGGCTGCTGCTGGCAGCCAGCTGTGCGGTCCAATGATGAGCCGGCACGCGTCCTGAGTTGCTGTCACGGGCGGTCCCACTGTACACCTTTCGACGGGTCTGTCGGTTGGTGTAAAGATGCTGACAGGCTGTGGTCAACTATCCATGTGCTGTGGCGTCTTTTCCGGATCTGTATGTGGGTTCTTGCTTCTAGCTTCTGCCCTTGCCGACTGGAAGATCGATGGCTTCGTGTGGCTTGAGGCGGTCGTCATTTGGTCTGTCACCAGGGGTCGATCGCCAAGTACCGAGAGACGATCGCCTTAGATGTCGATCGCTCGGCACCGGGACTTGACCTGGGACCTTCGATCGGCCAATCTGCTTGGGCTGCTGGACTCTGGCTCGGTCGCCCGGTCTCTGAGGCGATCGCCTGTTGAGACGTATAAATATCGACACAACACCTACTACCACGTCTTAGTTCTACATCTTCCAGATTAGATCTTGATCGCTTACGTGACTTTGGATCTACATCCACAGATTTTGAACTTGTTGCTTAATCTTCAACTCTATTGCTAGAATTGTTCTCAACTTTATCATTGTCCTTACAAGGATATATGTTTTCAAAGAATATAGCATTCCTTGATTCAATTGTTGTTCCCACAGTCATATCAGGTACCTCTGACTTGTGGATAACAAACCGATAAGCGCTGCTGTTCAGTGCATACCCAATAAAGATACAATCAACTGTTTTAGGACCAATTTTAACTTGTTTAGGTAGAGGCACCTCAACCTTCGCAAAACACCCCCAAACTTTGAGATATTTGTAAGATGATTTTCTACCTTTCCACAACTCATAAAGAGTAACATCCTTACCTTTGCGTGGAATCTTGTTCAGTATGTAGTTGGCTGCCAAGACAGCTTCCCCCCACATGTTCTAGGGCAACCCTGAACTAATGAATAAGGCATTCATCATATCTTTAAGTGTTCGATTCTTACATTCAGCAAAGCCATTAGATTGTGGTGCATATGGAGTTGTTGTTTGATGAATTATATCACTCTCGTTGCATAATTCCTCAAACGGGGCTACATATTCGCCACCTCTATCGCTTTGAACCATCTTAATACGATAGCCTAATTGATTCTCGGCTTCATTCTTGATGTTCTTAATGCAACACTCCGAAAATGGCGGCTATTACAGTGTCGTGGACCCCACACTGGGACCCACCAGGCGATATCAAAACATAATTCTAACATCCCATAAATGTGGTACCGAACAACAATATTAATCATAACCCTGAGTAGGAGCTTATACCGTATATATATATATATATATATATATATATATATATATATATATATATAGAGAGAGAGAGAGAGAGAGAGAGAGAGAAAGAAAATTATCAAATTGGTCCCGTATGTGTGATCAATTGGCCAAAAAACCCCATCTGTCTCCGGCGGACCAAAAAACCCCACATCTCCCCCCTACTTTAGCCAATTTAGTCCTCCGTCGCCGGCCAGAGTATTTTTCGGCCACCGGAGCTGACGTGGACGACACGTGGCTGACACGCGGCAAAAAAAATATAAAAACCTAAATAATATAAAAAAATCTAAAAAAAATTAAAAAATCTGGAATATTAAAAAACCTAAATTTAAAAAAAAATAAAAAAAATTAAAAAAATTTAAAATCTAACTTTTTTTTAAATAAATATAAAAAACTAAATAATATAAAAAAATTTAAAAAAATTTAAAAAATCTAAAAAGTTTTAAAGAATCTAAAAAATCTTAAAAAAATTTAAAAAAAATTTAGAACCTTAGGTAATTATTTTTAATTCTGAAATATTAATATAAATATATTAGAATTTTTTATTTTATTTTTAATTTTATAATTCTGAAAATATTTTTTTCAGAAAAAATCTTTTTTAATTCAAAAGACTAATTTTATAATTCTAATAATAATCTTTTTAATCTTTTTAATTTATGAAAAAAATATATTTTTTTAATTTATAATTCTGAAAAAAATCTTTTTTATTTCTGAAAAAAAATGAGAAAATTATCAAAACGATCTTTTTCAGAATCTTTTCAGAAAATAAAAATATTCTTTTTTCAGAATTATAAAATTAAAAAAAATATATAATTTTTTTTCTTCAGAAATTAAAATGATTAAAAATATTATTTTTTTTAGAATTCTAAAATTAATCTTTTGAATTAAAAAGATTTTTTTTCTGAATTTTTTTTTTCAGAATTATAAAATTAAAAATTAAATAAAAAATTCTAATAAATTTATATTAATATTTCAGAATTAAAAATAATTACCTAAGGTTCTATTATTAAATTAAATTAAAAATTAAATTTTTTTAGCTTTTTTATATTATTTAGGTTTTTATATATTTTTCTAAATTTTTTTATATTTTAAATTTTTTAAATTTTTTTTAAATTTTTTATTTTTTTTAGATTTTTTAATTTTTTTAGATTTTTTTTTATATTATTTAGGTTTTTATATTTTTTTTTCCACGTGTCGATCACGTCAGCTACGGTGGCCGGAAAATACTCCGGCCGGCGACGGAGGACTAAATTGGCTAAAATAGGGGGGATGTGGGGTTTTTGGGTCCACCGGAGACAGATGGTTTTTTTTGGCCAATTGGTCCCACATACGGGACCAATTTGATAATTCTCTCTCTCTCTCTCTCTCTCTCTCTCTATATATATATATATATATATATATATATCAACTTATACAACAATATACAGGATCCACATCCGGTATAAACCATATGGAGATGGAATATACCCAAAACAATAATAATACATTCGTCTGAATTTATATAAATAGAAAAAGACATGAAATTTCACACGTTATACATAACCGACCAAAAAGACTCGGGGCTCCCGAACTAGCATCCTTCAATACCCTTCGCTGTCATCGTGCTCTTCCTGTGCCTTGCCCTTGCCTCGCCCTGAAATACAAGTATTTCGCCCAAACCACAGGGTCAGCTATACATTATAATAATTCTCATGACATTATACAGTTCATATATATACATGATCTCAAAGAAACAACCGACTACTGATCATACCCTCGGGCGTATGAACAGTCAGTCCCAAACTGTCGAACATATCCAATCGTACACGGAATATGAACGACCAATCAACATGGCTCAAGACAGATGTCACAGTACGCCCGATCCGGAAATGTGTCCGTGCACATGTCCACCCCGTATACGGAATCCAGAATATACGTGGGACGATGTACCTAATTTGCCTCACGAACTACGTCTCGTGTGCACGGTCCAATGCGGAAACATCCACGCATGACCATCATGTGCCCGGCTAAAATTCCTACACATAACCAATCGGCACGCAGATATGACTCCAAAGATGTCACGATGCAACATGACAACGAAACTCAACAGATTACACATTTATCCAAGAATCGAGAGGACTCACCAAAGTGACAACAATGCTCAACGAGACCAATGGTATCAAATCCGATAGACTTGAGAATACTATCCCACCACAAAACGGTAATACGATCAACAATGACATCACATCATGAATCACAGATTCATAGAGCATTACGTATACACGAAACGAATAATTTTCACAAGAATTCAATCATCATTATAACCAAGCAAGATAACTTGACTCGGGTGTCGAATTCAATCGATTCGTCTTCTCCAGAACGCGACGGCCATAACGACGACATTCTTCACCAAGCAACAACACTCGATCAACCTTGAATGAAATATAATTCATTCAACGACCCAAATCCGACTATAGCGATTATCATAACAACGTTAACTAGTCTTCGATTGAATTAAAATCGATCAAACAACAATAACAAGTTTATGAAGCCTAAAGTTAAGAATCCTTTTCTCATATTCAAAATTTAGGGATTTCTATAATTAAGTTAATGATTGGTGATTAATCCTTCTAAGAATATCAAGAATATCAAGAACACTACAATGTCATGAATATCAAGAGCATCCCATATATGACATTAGCATGATAATGAAAGTTCTATGTTCATGATTCCAACTCATTTACATAATCATTCCTACTCGATTCTTCAAGTTTAAAATACCTTTGATTTTATCAACATCACCAAGAACATAATATTATCATCATGACAAACATACCAATGTGAGTTCTAACATCCTATCAATAAAATCCTACCAAAATGGATTTGACAAGGTAGTAGGCATAATAATCTTCAATCTATATCCAAAACCTTAACCGTTCAACATAATCTTTTAAACATGTTTATAGTTTGCATAACACCTGAATATTCTAAAACATTCCTAATCATATCATCATGACATCAAGGATTCGGAAATCAAAAGTTTAGAGCAACTTAAGAAGAACACTTCTAGGATAAGAACAAGGGTTTTATTAAACCTTCTAAGATGTATGGTTATAACATCATAGGATTCTTTTAGCACCAAGAACATACTCATAATCCTAATCATCATGATTTCCTAAGCATTAATAGCAACATGTTATTCTTACAACTTCCTCAACCATTCAAGAGATAACACTAACAATATTGTCATGTTCTATACTTAGTTTGTTCATAAATCCAATAACTATCATGTTGTACTTGATTAATCTAACACTACATGAATTACTTCCTTACTAGCATTATCAACAATATGAAACAACATGAGTTTAGATAACCAACCTCAAAAAGGAATGAAGATTAGCACCAAAACTACAAGAACACACTCCAAACTTCTAGTTACCAAGCTATAATTCAAGTTACGGAGCTCTAACACAAGATTGGAGGGGCAAAATGTGATCTATAAAGGTAGGGGATCACTTTTCAGAAATAGAGAGATCGAGTTAGGATCGTGCAGAAATGAAAGGCAAGTTATGCCTTTATAATCTGCATCTAGCATTACGTACGCTTTCGCCAAAGCATAGTGTACGTTAAGATCATTATGTACGTAATCCTGAGGATGTTACATACGCAACGAGTCCCCAGAGGCTACTGCCTCAAATCACATATACTATTGCGTACGTTGCCAAGATAATGTACGTAAAGTTCATGCACATTATGCACGCCAAGAAATAGCCATTACGTACGTAATGGCCGTTGACTAGGCTGTCACGACCGCATCACCAACCCCCGCTCACGCCTGGTCCCACCCGCCGAAAGGCGAGATGCTAACCGATGCACTACATTGCATACGTTAACATTGAAGTGTTACATACGTAATGTTACACACATAGCGTGCGTAAAGCTAACATCGTAGCGTACGCTAAGGGCAAAACACATAGTAAAAAATGAAATTCTCCAAACAACATCAACCAACCAACTATAGAGTGGCCAACAAAGATAAACAATTCGATTTAGTATATCTCAACAGTATACTCATTACACTAACTACGGATATGATATGAAAATACTCGAATCATCCAAAAAGTACAAGAGCAAAGACAAGAATTCAGGCGGATATTACATACTCCCCCTTAAAAGTAGTTTCGTCCACGAAACTAATGGGTAAATAACTAGGGATATCTCTCCCGCATGCTGTCCTCAGTTTCCCATGTAGCCTCCTCGATTCCGTGTCTCGACCACTGAATATTTAATAAGGGAATCGTCTTGTTCCTCAACTGTTTGATCCTCCCCTCGAGTATCCGCACATGACGTTCTTCATAAGAATGATCATCGGCTATCTTGACCTCTTCGATTTGAATAATATGGCTCGGATCAGCAACATACTTCCTCAACTAGGATACATGAAATACGTTGTGTATTCAACTCAAAGCTGGTGGTAACGACAGACGATAGGCTAGATCGCCTACATGTTCCAGAATCTCAAACGGACCAATATACCTCGGGCTCAGCTTGCCTCTCTTCCCAAAACGAAAAACACCTCGAGTAGGAGACACTTTTACCAGTACATGATCACCAACCTCGAACTCCAGTGGTCGCCGATGATTATCTGCATACGATTTATGGTGGCTCTAAGCCGTTAATAGATAACTCTTAATCAGAGTAATCTTCTCACGAGATGCTAACAACATACCAGGCTCCGTACCAAGGGATTCAGACAAGTCATCCCAACATAAAGGGGATCTACAATGGCGGCCATACAATGCCTCATAAGGTGACATCTTAATCGAAGCATGCCAACTGTTATTATAGGTGAATTACACCAACGGTAGTTGGGCTTCCCAGTCGTACTTCCAATCGAGAGCACACGCCCTCAACATATCCTCTAGAGTTTGAATAGTCCTCTCAGACTGACCGTCGGTTTGAGGATGAAATGACGTACTAAAGTTCAACTGTGTACCCATCGCACGATGAACTGCCTTCCAGAAATGTGACATGAACCATCCATCATGATCTGATACAATGCTCTTGGGGGTACCATACAGCCTCACAATTTCTTTAATGAACATCTGGGCCAACCTATCGGGACCCCACGTATCCATAATCTCCAAGAAGTGGGCTGTTTTAGTCAGACGATCCACGATCACCCAAATCATATTCATACCTCGACGGCTCGTCGGCAAGCTAGTAATAAAGTCCATCGATATGTCCTCCCATTTCCACTCAGGAATCGGGAGTGGTTTCAGCACACCTGCTGGTCGCTGATGTTCAATCTTGACCTGCTGACAGGTCAAACATCTCGAAACGTATTCTACAACTTCCCGTTTCATATTACCCCACCAATAATATAGCTTTAAATCCTTATACATTTTGTTCGACCCTGGGTGAATGTAGTATGGGGTAGCATGAGCCTCCTTTAGAATATCGTTCCTCAACTCTTCATCCACCGGTAAACATACTCGATTCTTTAAGCGTATCAGTCCGTCCTCGTGAATCACAAATCCAAGGGCTTCCCCCTGATCTACTTCGCCCCAAATTCTAGATAAGAATGGGTCCGTCACTAGTTTCGCCCTGATTATATCGTCAAGGGACGATGAAATCTCAAGCGTGCAAAGTTGACCCTGAACACGCTGTAACCAGATCTCAATCTCTGGCCTCACGAACTCTAACTGCAATTCTCTCTAAACTGTCAAATGGGCAAGCATCGGCTCCTGTACTATTTTACGACTGAAGGCGTCGGAAACCACATTTGCTTTGCCCGAATGATAAAGGATCTAGATATCATAGTCCTTGATTAGTTCTGGCCACCTTCTCTGCCTCATGTTCAACTCCTTCTGAGTAAAAATTTACTTCAGGCTCTTGTGATCAGTAAAAATCTGACACGTAACTTCATACAAATAGTGACGCCAGATTTTCAAAGCAAACACTATGACTGCTAGCTCCAAATCATGGGTCGGGTAGTTGACCTCGTAAGGTCGCAATTGTCTTGATGCATAGGCAATCACTTTCCCATTCTGCATTAACACACATCCAAGGCCCTGTCTCGACGCGTCACTATATACCATGAATCCTTCCGTTCATTTTGGTAGAACCAAAATTGGTGCTGAAATTAATCGATTCTTGAGTTCATCAAAACTCTGCTGACATGCCTCTGACCACAAATACTTCTTATCCTTCCTCAACAGTTTAGTCAACGGTTGAGCAATCTTGGAAAAACTTTCCACGAACCGTCGGTAATGACCTGCTAGGCCAAGGAAACTACGAACTTCCTTCATGTTCTTCGAAGGTAGCCAATCTCGGATAGCCTCTGTCTTTTGTGGGTCTAATCTCACCCCATTGGCTAATATCACATGTCCGAGAAAAATAACCTCAGGCATCCAGAACTCACATTTGGAAAATTTTCCATAGAGTTGTTCCCGCCTCAACGCCTCGAGAACCTAACGGAGGTGATACTCGTGCTCTTCATGGTCACGAGAGTAAATCAGAATGTCGTCAATAAAAACGACTACAAAACGATCCAGATAGTCAATAAAAACCTGATTCGTCAACTCCATGAATACTGTTGGTGCATTCGTCAGTCCAAATGGCATCACCACGAATTCATAATGCCCATAGCAAGTACGAAAAGCTGTCTTCAGAATGTCAGACTCTCGAATCCTCAACTGATGATATACGAATCTTAAGTCGATCTTGGAAAATACAGCGGCGCCTTGTAGTTAATCAAGCAAATCATCAATACGAGGTAACAGATGTTTGTTCTTGATTGTTACCCTGTTCAGCTGACGATAATCAATACACAAACGCAGAGATCCGTCTTTCTTCTGTACAAATAACACCGGTACTCCCAAAGGGGATGCACTAGGTCGAATATAGCCCTTTTCAGTCAACTCCTCAAGCTGGCTCTTCAATTCCTGCATCTCAGTCGGTGCCATATGATACGGTGCTTTCGAAAGTGGGGACGTTCCTGGCTCCAACTGAATGGTGAACTCTACCTCACGATGTGGGGCTAAGCCTGGCAACTCGTATGGAAATACATCTGGGTAGTCTCGAACTACCAGAATATCGGCCAATTCAATTGGTCGATCTGCTGTCTTGGTCATGTAACACCAATAACCAATGCATCCCTGGTTCAGTAATCTCACAGCCTTCATAGCGCTGATGACTCTCCCAGAATGACTGGGATAATCACCCTGAAAAATACACTCAACACCATCATCAGATGTGACGGTCACTATCCGCTTGCGGATGCTAAGTATGGCATCATGACGATCCATCCAATCAATATCCAAAATCACATCATCTTTAGGTAAATCGACCACAATTAAGTCTGACAACCACTCACGGTCGTTCATGCAAATTGGACAGTTCTACACTTCACAATTCCCAACAATTCTTCTACCATCGGGTAGACCAATTACATAAGGTTCACAATCGTTAACATGATCTAATTGCAAACGACTCAAACAAGAAGCATATAAAAAGGAGTGTGAAGCACCAGTATCAAAAAGAACACAGACGGGCTGAGAATGGATCTAGAGAGTACCTGCAATCATGCTGGCTTCGGGATCATCGGCCTTCTTCATCTCGTAGACTCTGGGTTTTGCAGCTCCGGTACCAGATGTACCAGCTTCATTTCCACGGCCAATCCCTCTGTTTGCCCCGGTAGTCTGATAAGAAGCGGACGGAGGTACACGGTCCTGAACAGAAGACTGAACTGGAGCATGAGATGCTACTAGAGCACGTCCCGGTCCACTCCTGCAATAACGAGCACAATGCCCATTCTTCCCACAAGTATGGCATGCGACGGCGGGCTTCGGGCATTTGGACCTGATGTGCCCCTGGTCCCCACAGTTATAGCACACAACAGATGAGCTGACCGCTCGAGAGTACGATCCGGCCGGCTTCGACGCCATTGGTGGCCGCTCAGAAGGATTCAGTACAGACTGGGGCTTCCTGAACGTCCCCCGGTTACTGTCATCCTGGGTCTGATTCCTGGATCTCTTGTTGGAGGAATGTGGTTGCTTCTTGGAAATCTCCTTCGCAATAAGTTCGTATTCCAGAGCTTTCTCGATGAACTCCGGTAGGGTCGTACAGTGGTGATTAAGTAACTGCATCCTCATCCGGGGTTTAAGCCTCTTAAGGAAATATTTGATCTTATCAGCTTCCGTACGAACAACCGACGCAGCAAACGGAAGAAGTGCCAGGAATCTCTCGGCAATCGCTAATGTAATACCCGGTTGTGAATTCATTAATTATCATTCAGTTATTGCCACTCAGAATTTTTTCACTCAGTAATAATCATTCATCATTCGTATTCATTCATCTCGTGTTCATCATTCGGCTTATCTTGGAGTCGTGTATCAGTTTTTATTCATCACTCATCTCTGTCGGGGATCGATACGAGAATATTTCCATCATCATCATCATGATTGGTCGCTTTGCGTTGGGAGTTCCATGATTGTTTCACCGACTGGACGTGACTTATAATCATATAAGTCGTGCAGGTCGTATGTAGACATGTGTGTCCTGTCATTTTAGTGTTTCCTTGTCATTTTGGCACTCAGCAGGGACGCACGAGCACGACACACGAGCAGCTGCTCGTGCGTGGCATCAGTTTTGGACAGTTCACTTTGGCGACCATCAGGGACACACGAGCATGACACACGAGCAGGTGCTCGTGCGTGCTGCTCGTGCGTGAGATCAGTGGCCTGGCGCACGACCAAACACACGGACATTTGGTCATGCGTTTTGATCGTGCGTCACTGGAGTATATAAGGGGGTCAGACGAGTTTTTCATTTCATTTCTCACTTTCTCGCCTTCTCGTCGCGGTAGTCGGGCGATCCAACTAGGGTTTGGGGTTTTGATCGATTCTACTCCATCCAATCATGTTTTGAGGAGGCTCTAGGTGATCATATCAACATCTAATCATTGTTCTTCGTCGGATCGAGGTAATTTCTTGAAATCTCCTAGAATTTGATTTTCGGGATTTCTTCTTGATTTTCATTGTTCATCCGAATTTGATGAATCGGTTGATGTTAGTAAACATTATTAATCGTGTTCTATGAATTGTATATCCATATATTCGATTCGTTCAACCCGATTGATGATTCTTAGGTTCTTGAGGAACTTTGAACATTTAGTGTTCGATTAAATGTCTCAAAGAGTTTCCTTCGATCGTTGTGTTGTTTTCGTTCGATATTGTGTTATTGAATGAATTGTATTTCATTCAAGGTTGTTCGAGCGCTTGTATTTAGCGGAGGACGCCGTTCGTGGTTCGTGGAAGGATTTCATCGCCTTCGGTTGAGGCAAGTTTTATACTTGTACTAGTCAATGAGATTAATATTATCATATATATGTATGAATGTGTTGTATCATTCCGAGACTTAGTCTCTTCATGAATTCATTGATATTAAGAGATCGTTCGATACGATACCTTTCGGCAATTATACCAAATGTTTTTATTGTTCGTTAATGGCCGGTTCAAGGCATTGTGATACTCATTGTTAATGTTATTATCGATCACCGGTTCGCGGTATCGATGTATCGATCGTTGTTGTTGATATTAATGTCGATTTAATACGTCGTTGTAATCACTGCTATTAATGTTGGAGTTTTGTCTTTGATGTTGTTTTGGCCGATTAAAGGCGTTGACGTATTCATTTCTCTTCTTCGTTGTCGGTAACCGATTAAAGGTGCCGAGACATCCTTCGTATTATTGTTATCGATTGGCTGTTCTAAGGCAATCGAGGTGTTCAATCATTCATCATATCATTGTTATCGGTTGGCCGTTCTAAGGCAATTGAGGTATTCACTCATTCATTGTATCATTGTTATCGATTGACCGTTTTAAGGCAATCGAGGTATTGAATCATCCGCTGCATCATTGTTATCGGTTGGCCATTCTAAGGCAATCGAGGTATTGAATTGGGGCTGTCGAGGATAGTTCTCATCCGTTGTGTCGTTGTTATCGATTGACCACTCTAAGGTAATCGAGGTATTGAATTGGGACTGTCGAGTACGATGCCCATCCGTGAGTCATCATTATCGTGTTGGCCGACTCAAGGTAGCACACTATCATTCTCGTGAATTCGGTAATCTACGGATCGTTGTCGTCTGTGATCAATTATATTTTGTAGGCTAGTCTCGGCTAGTGCTCATTGGGTAAGTTTGGGGCTTGAACCTTCACGGTTAGGTTCCTAACACCTACAATTCAGTAGGTCACGGCCATTGGATGGCCAGATTGTGATACGGCTTCGTGTCGTGGCTTTGGCCCTAACTGTGATACGGCTTCGTGCCGTGGCTTCGGCCCTAACTGTGATACGGCTTCGTGCCGTGGCTTCAGCCCTAACTGTGATACGTGCCGTGGCTTCAGCCCTAATCAATAACAGCTGCGGGCTGTTTTGGCTTCATGTGATTGTGATATTTGACAGCTTCGGCTGACTGGTTTTTAGGCCTTTGTAATTGTCTTGATAATTTCATTGGAGCCTTCGTGCATTGTGATTCATATTTAATTCAGTTCTGGTTTGGTTCATGTCGTGTAATTCATTGTAGTATTCTGTGATTATGATTTGCCGTTGGGCACTTATGTTCTAATCTGTCGAACATGTATAAATAGTATGTCGTGGGCATAGTATTTCACGAATGCTCAGTTCTTACCTTGGTTTGTGAGCATCTCGTATTATTATCATCATTGTACCATTTCATTCTGCCTTTGGATGCATATCATGTTATACATGTATTTGATGTTCATTATCTGGATGACTGACCCCGTGGGGGCGGAACATGTTTTCATGTTTTAGGTGCTTGCGAGGAGAGAGTTGAGACACAGGGGAATGATGATGGCGACGAGGCATTCGAGCGATACTAGTCCGAGTTGTTCATGTTGGTCAGTCAGTTGGAGTGTTCTCCAATTTGTCAGTCATTGTCATTATGTATTACCCGAGCACATGCTCGTGGATGTTGTTGTATTTTTACTTTTGGCCATGTAGGACCATCGTTGTCGTTGAAATTCCTTATCGGAATACTGTGTTGGATATCATGGTAGGGACTATGATTTTCCCTTGTTGTTTAATTTAATGTATTTTAGTCATGTTCGCCTGATGGATCTCCTGGCATGGGGTCCACGGCACTGTAATAACCCAATAGGATTTGGGGGTGTTACAGAAGATGGTATCAGAGCGCTTTTGGGTTGTGAGATACCCTGATATGTGAGTTATGTGGCTCTACCGTCGTGGTAGTAGTGGGACTATCAGTTTATGACAATCTAGTCAATCGAGTTTTGTGAGTTGTAATATTCGTACGACTGCACGAGTCATTCATTCATCGAGTCGTCATCAGTGAAGACTAGTATCGTGAGACCTCGAAGCTTCGTATGACCTGTGGAAGGACTCGATTCTCTTTATGTTCATACATTCATCATGTCATTAATTAATCATGCTTTGTTGAAACCTATATGTGATATTAGTGTTATGGTTTATTCATGACTAATTGTTTTGGAGCACGTGTGACTTGTGTAAGTGTTAAGGATCAACTCATTCATCAGTTAATAATCCTCAACCATCATTTTGATCTTGTCGATCATGTTAATTCATTCATCACTCAGTCAATCTCATCGTTCAGTTAATTCATTCATCACTCAGTTAATCTCATCGCTCAGTTAATTCATTCATCACTCAGTTAATCTCATTATTCAGTTAATTGATTCATCACTCAGTCAATCTCATCGTTCAGTTAATTCATTCATCACTCAGTGAATCTCATTGTTCAGTTAATTCATTAATCATCCAGTCCATCTCACAGTTCAGTTGTTGATCTTATGGATCGAATTTTCAACCTTGTTAATTTGTTCAAGGTAATCATTTCAGGAATTTCACCAGATAATCATGTTACCTCACTCGATCTTTCATGCGATCTTATCATATTCCGGCATCATGTCGACGATCATTTTATTTCATTATTAATGCATTCATTGTGTTAGAGCGTGTATGCTCATTGTTATCATTCAGTAACGTAATCATAATGCGATATTCATGCGGGATCTATAATTATCATGTGGCTTTCCTGCTTCAGTATGGATAGAGCTGTCAGAGGACGCATGGGAAGAGGCCGCGGTGCGGTCCGAAACCCGGGATCTCGTGTGCATGCCCGTGCGAATGCGAGAGATATCATTAATTCATCAAATAGCGAGACTACTCATTCATCAGCAGATAATCAATCGCTGTCAGGGAGTCGTACCCGAGAGGCATCTCACTCGGAAGGTGTTCGGGTTGACCCATTCATATTTATGCAGGGCATGATGGCCCAGATGACTCATATGACGCGGATGGTGGAGACCATGCAGACTTCGATGGTTCGTGGTCCACCGCAACAGGGATTCCAGGTGCCGTTTCATGGACAGACTGAAGGAGTGAATCAGATTGTTGGCGATATCTCTCGTTAGAGGCCGCCTACTTTTGAGGGTTCGTCGGAACCAACTGATATTATTCATTGGCTTGAGCATTTTGATAAACTCTTCGACATGGTTCAGTGTCCGGAAGAGAGTAAAGTGGCAGTAGTGGCTTATTACTTGAGTAAGGGCGCTTATTCGTGGTGGCTTTCTGTGAAACCCATCGATCGTGATTGTATTTGGAGTGAGTTCAAGGCTCTCATGTTAGAGAGGTATTATCCGGCTCCACTTCGTGAAGCCAAGTTGTCAGAGGTTTTGAATCCCGAATCCATCGAGGACGAGGCTGTTATTGTCATTGCTGAGAAGTTTCAGGGGTACTTCAGTTTGCTTCATCAGTTATCCGTACTGAGGCGGATAAGATCAAATATTTTAGCAAGAGGCTAAATCCGCAGTTGAGAATGCAGTTGTTCAATCACAATTGTAGTTCACTTAGTGAGTTCATCGAGAAGGCTCTTGGAGCAGAGCTTTTGATCAAGGAGCTTACTAAGAAGCACCCTTCAGTTTCTTCTGATGGGAGGACTAGAATGCCAGTTCGTTCTGAGGAACATCGGGCTCCGACGTCCAAGAGGTTGTTTTCCAGTCGTCTTCGTGCTGAGAAAGCATCTTTCTCTCAGACGACGAGTTCGACTGTTGTTTGCTTTAACTGTGATTCAGCAGGGCACGTGAGTACTCGGTGTACGGTGCCAGCTATTGTCTGTTTTCTGTGTGGGAACCCAGGACACCTACGGAAATACTGCAGGAGTTCTAGTGCCGGTAGATCTCTAGAGAGCTCAAGGGCCTCGGGGGACTTTGTTACTCCAGCTCGTGCTTCATCCAAGGGGTCCTACCAGGTTTCGAGAGCCCGAGGTAAGGACATTCATCACCGGTTTTGAGCAAGTTAATTCTTGCTCGGTAATAGGATAATCATTCATTTCATTGTCGTTCATTCATTCATATAATTCATTCATCATATATCAATCACGTTGAGACTTATAATTATCAAACTAATCATTCACTTCACGGGGAACAATGGTTCCAATCATTTCATTTGAGCCATCACTCATTACGTTATCATTTCCCCCGATGAGTCATTCTTGATCCTTGTTGGATTTTGGTTCATTATCATTCATTGTGATTACTCTTGTTCTTGTGACCTCCCGGGATCATATTGAGTAATGAGTTCAGATTTGGGTCTCCTTAAATCGATGAGATCCAGGAGATCGATTATCTGGAGGATATCGGTGTTGGGTACATTTGATTTGTGGCCTTAATTTTTGTATTTTCCTTTCTCTGTTCTCGGATTGATGTGTAACTTAATCCGTATTAATGTATCGTGGTTGTGGATCATTTATTGTTGATCTATTTTATAATAATCGCATTTGAGAATCTTGAGACTTGGGTCATTTGATGCATTCTTTTTGTGCTGTATCCGAGATTTCGTGATAATCTGGGTAATTATTCATTGTGATTCGAGACGTCAAGTCATGGGGACTTGGGCGTGTGATTGATATGGTCCCGAGGACTATATGTGTCTTGTCGCTTTTCTTTTGAGGCGTGAGTCAGTATTTATGGGGGGTTGGCCCAGTTGTATAGGCCAAGTGTTTCGCATTGAGGAGCATTCCTCGAGATGTTGTTTTCAGATCCTGATGGATAGTTCATATCCCATGTTGTTTACCCTTAGTTTCGAGGACGAAACTCTTTTTAAGGGGGGGAGTATGTAATACCCGGTTGTGAATTCATCAATTATTATTCAGTTATTGACACTCAGAATTTTTCACTCAGTAATAATCATTCGTCATTCGTATTCATTCATCTCGTGTTCATCATTCGGCTTATCTTGGAGTCGTGTATCAGTTTTTATTCATCACTCATCTCTGTCGGGGATCGATACGAGAATATTTCCATCATCATCATCATGATTGGTCGCTTTGCGTTGGGAGTTCCATGATTGTTTCACCGATTGGACGTGACTTATTATCGTATAAGTCGTGCATGTCATATGTAGACATGCGTGTCCTATCATTTTAGTGTTTCCTTGTCATTTTGGCACTCAGTAGGGATGCACGAGAACGACGCACGAGCAGCTGCTCGTGCGTGTTGCTCGTGCGTGGCATCAGTTTTGGACAGTTCACTTTGGCGACCATCAGGGACACACGAGCAGGTGCTCGTGCGTCGCCGCGGCGTGAGATCGATGGCCGGGCAGACAGCGCACGACCAACCACACGGACATTTGGTCGTGCGTTTTGGCCGTGCGTCACTGGAGTATATAAGGGGGTCAGACGGGCTTTTCATTTCATTTCTCACTTTCTCTCCTTCTCCTCGCGGTAGTCGGGCGATCCAACTAGGGTTTGGGGTTTTGATCAATTCTAATCCATCCAATCATGTTTTGAGGAGGCTCTAGGTGATCATATCAACATCTAATCATTGTTCTTCGTCGGATCGAGGTAATTTCTTGAAATCTCCTATAATTTGATTTTCGGGATTTCTTCTTGATTTTCATTGTTCATCCGAATTTGATGAATCAGTTGATGTTAGTAAACATTATTAATCGTGTTCTATGGATTGTATATCCATATCTTCGATTCGTTCAACCCGATTGATGATTCTTAGGTTCTTGAGGAACTTTGAACATTTAGTGTTCGATTAAATGTCTCAAAGAGTTTCCTTCGATTGTTGTGTTGTTTTCGTTCGATATTGTGTTATTGAATGAACTGTATTTCATTCAAGGTTGTTCGAGCGCTTGTATTTAGCGGAGGACGCCGTTCGTGGTTCGTGGAAGGATTTCATCGCCTTCAGTTGAGTCAAGTTTTATACTTGTACTAGTCAATGAGATTAATGTTATCATATATGTGTATGAATGTGTTGTATCATTCCGAGACTTAGTCTCTTCATGAATTCATTGATATTAAGAGATCGTTCGATACGATACCTTTTGGTAATTATGCCAAATGTTTTTATTGTTCGTTAATGGCCTGTTCAAGGCATTGTGATACTCGTTGTTAATGTTATTATCGATCACCAGTTCGCGGTATCGATGTATCGATCGTTGTTGATATTAATGTCGATTTAAGACGTTGTTGTAATCACTGCTATTAATGTTGGAGTTTTGTCCTTGATGTTGTTTTGGCCGATTAAAGGCGTTGACGTATTCATTTCTCTTCTTCGTTGTCGGTAACCAATTAAAGGTGCCGAGACATCCTTCGTATTATTGTTATAGATTGGTCGTTCTAAGGCAATCGAGGTGTTCAATCATTTATCATATCATTGTTATCGGTTGGCCGTTCTAAGGCAATCGAGGTATTCACTCATTCATTGTATCATTGTTATCGATTGACCGTTTTAAGGCAATCGAGGTATTGAATCATCCGCTGCATCATTATTATCAGTTGGCCATTCTAAGGTAATCGAGGTATTGAATTGAGGCTGTCGATCATAGTTCCCATCCGTTGTGTCGTTGTTATCGATTGACCACTCTAAGGTAATCGAGGTATTGAATTGGGACTCTCGAGTACGATGCCCATCCGTGAGTCATCATTATCGTGTTGGCTGACTCAAGGTAGCACACTATCATTCTCGTGAATTCGGTAATCTACGGATCGTTGTCGTCTGTGATCAATTATATTTTGGAGGCTAGTCTCGGCTAGTGCTCATTGGGTAAGTTTGGGGCTTGAACCTTCACGGTTGGGTTCCCAACACCTACAATTCAGTAGGTCACGACCATTGGATGGCCAGATTGTGATACGACTTCGTTTTGTAGCTTTGGCCCTAACTGTGATACGGCTTCGTGTCGTGGCTTCGGCCCTAACTGTGATACGGCTTCGTGTCGTGGCTTCGGCCCTAACTGTGATACGGCTTCGTGTCGTGGCATCGGCCCTAACTGTGATACGGCTTTGCGCCGTGGCTTCGGCCCTAATTGTGATACGGCTTCGTGCCGTGGCTTTGGCCCTAATCAATAACAGCTGCGGGCTGTTTCGGATTCATGTGATTATGATATTTAACAGCTTCGGATGACTGGTTTTTAGGCCTTTGTAATTGTCTTGATAATTTCATTGGAGCCTTCGGGCATTGTGATTCATATTTAATTCAGTTCTGGTTTGGTTCATGTCGTGTAATTCATTGTGGTATTCTGTGATTATGATTCGCCGTTGGGCACTTATGTTCTAATCTGTCGAACAGGTATAAATAGTATGCCATATGCATAGTATTTCACGAATGCTCAGTTCTTACCTTGGTTTGTGAGCATCTCGTATTATTATCATCATTGTACCATTTCATTCTGCCTTTGGATGCATATCATGTTATACATGTATTTGATGTTCATTATCTGGATAACTGACCCCGTGGGGGCGGAACATGTTTTCATGTTTTAGGTGCTTGTGAGGAGTGAGTTGAGACACAGGGGCATGATGATGGCGACGAGGCATTCGAGCGATACTAGTCCGAGTTGTTCATGTTGGTTAGTCAGTTGGAGTGTTCTCCTGTTTGTCAGTCATTGTCATTATGTATTACCCGAGCAGATGCTCGTGGATGTTGTTGTATTTTTACTTTTGGCCTAGTAGGCCCATCGTTGTCGTTGAAATTCCTTACCGGAATACTGTGTCGGATATCATGGTAGGGACTATGATTTTCCCTTGTTTAATTTAATGTATTTTAGTCATGTTCGTCTGGTGGATCTCCTGGCGTGGGGTCCACGGCACTGTAATAACCCAATAGGATTTGGGGGTGTTACAGCTAACACATCCTCGTCCTCAGATGGGTCGGGGTTCAGCAACTCTGACAATTTGGCTTCACGGGGTGGGGCTGGATAGTAACGATCCAACATAAGGTTCTTGAATTCTTCCCAAGTACTCAGGCCGTCCGCTGGCCTCACAGAAGGCCACCAATATGGGAGGGATTCTGTTACTTTAGGCACTGTTATAAGTGGCTAAAGAGTAAGGAATTAGACTTGAAAATTAATAAGGTTTCTAAACCGGTGTTTGATGTCAATTTTGTAAGGTCTAAGCAACACCTTAAAAAGAAACCGATTATCAAAACTGATTCTGAGAAAGCTAATAAGAAAAAGGGGCAATGGAAGGATAAAACTAAGTTCGGGCCTAAGAATCGCAAATGCTATAACTGTGGTGAATCTGGTCATTATATACAAGAATGCACCAAGCCTAAAAAGAACTTGCAAAATGATCAGGCTAATTTGACTGTGGGCGATGTCTTTATGGTTATTGATTATTTGCGTCTCTCGGTGAAATCTGTGCTTTTTGGTCTGTGTGAAAACGAATGGTTGCTGGATTCTGGATGCACTCATCATATGACACCTTATAAACAACATTTTACGAGTTATACTAATCTTTGTGATCGGTATGTTTATATGCCTGATAAGGTGAAACGGGTTGTGGCCGGAGTAGGAAATGTGTGTTTGAAATTTGCTGATGGTACTCAGTTTACTCTAAAAAATATCAGACATATTCCTGATTTATCTCATAATCTGATATCTTGTACTACTTTGGAAGATGAGGGCCTTAGGGGTTGTTGGGGAATGGCTGCATGAAAATTTGCAGAGGTTCCTTAATGTTGTTTAAAGGAATCCGAAAATTTAATTTATACATTTGCCAAACTGAAACTGCTGCATGTTCTAACCTGGTTTGTGCGGATAAAACCGAATTGTGGCATAATAGGTTAGGACACATGAGCATGAAGGGATTAGATATCTTGCATAAACAAAAGTGCTTTGGAAAGGATAAAATCTCTAAGTTGTCTTTCTGTGACTCCTGCATGTATGGCAAAACAACATAAAACTCAATTTCCAAAACCTCCCGATTCCCCTAATCCCGTTTTTGAGAAATCTGGTAAGAGTTCCAATGTGCTTGATTATGTTCATGCTGATGTTTGGGGTCCTGCCAGTGTTACGACTCATGGCAGAAACCGGTATTTCTTGTCCATTATTGATGATTACTCGAGGAAAGTTTTCGTATTTTTACTCAAACTGAAATCTGATGTGTTTGAAAAATTTCAAACTTGGAAAACTTTGGTGAAAAATCAAACCGGAAAACGGATTAAAAAGGTAAGGACCGATAACGGCCTTGAATTTTGCAATACTCAGTTTGATACTATGTGTTCTGAAAATGGCATCCTTAGGCATAAGACAGTCCCTTATACCCCTCAACAGAACGGGGTGGCTGAGCGAATGAATCGAACCCTCCTTGAAAAGGTTAGGGCCATGCTCGCCACTTCTGGGTTGTCCAAAAGTTTTTGGGGTGAGGCTCTTTTAACTGTTGCCTATCTTATCAATAGATCACCTATTGTACCATTAAATGGTAATTATCCCGAATCTGTGTGGTCGGGTCATGCTATTGATTTTTCAAACATTCGTGTGTTTGGTTGTGCTGCTTATGTGCATCAAGATGTTGATAAACTTGAACCCAGATCCTTGAGATGTGTTTTTCTTGGATATCCTGATGGTACTAAGCGTTATCGTTTATGGGTCAGATCTGAACCCGGATTGAAGGTGATTACTAGCAGGGATGTGGTCTTTAATGAAACTGAATTTCCTTGTCTTGATAATCCTTTACCTGCTCCTGTGTTAGCTGCTGAAAATTCTCCCCACCCTGTTCAGATTAGGGTGGAGCATCTTAGTGATAATGAGTTACCTGCTGAATCTGATAATATGGAAAATCATGAATCCTCTAATGCTCAATCTGATAATCACTCTGAAAATGGAGATGAATCTGAATCTGTTCCTGACTTGTCTGATTATCAATTAACTAGGGATAGGCCTAGAAGGAATGTTAGAAGACCAATACACTTAGATGATTTTCCATATGGCTTCTCTTGCTTTCAATGTGTTTGATATGCTTGATGGGAATGAACCTAAAACTTACAATGATGCTTTGTTATCTGATAAATCAAATGAATGGTTAAGTGCAATGAATGAATAAATGACATACTTGCATGCGAATGATACTTGGAAACTTGTTCCAAAACCTAGAAATTGTTCTTTGATTGATTGTAAGTGGTTGTTTAAAGTAAAAAAGGATGAGGATAACGTCAGATTCAAAGCAAGGTTAGTAGCTAAAGGTTTTACTTAACGAGAAGGTATTGACTATACTGAGATTTTTGCACCAGTAGTTAAATTCACCACTGTTCGCATCATGCTTGCATTAGTTGCACATCATAATTGGGAGATGAAACAATTAGATGTTAAAACGGCATTTTTGCATGGTGAATTGAAAGAAACTATCTACATGAAACAACCGGAAGGTTTTATCGATAGTAACCATCCTGATCATGTGTGCTTGCTCAATAAAACCCTATATGGATTAAAGCAATCCCCTAGAGAGTGGAACAAAAAATTCAATGATTGCATGCTATCCTTGAAATTCCGTCGTAGTGCTTATGATCCATGCCTTTTATTTCAAGAATGAATGTGGTGTTCCTATGTTCTTACTTTTTTATGTAGATGATATGATCTTGATCAGTTCGTGCATTAAATCTATACATGTTCAAAGTCGCTTAGGTGAACAATTTGACATGAAGTATTTGGGGGATGCTAAAAGGATATTGGGCATGAATATCATTCGGGACAGATCTAAATGCACTTTATTTCTAAATCAGTCCTCTTACATTGGTAAAATTCTTGAAAAAATTTCAATGACTGATGCTAAAATTGCTAGTGTGCCGTTGGCTTCTCATTTCTTATTATCCAAAACTCAGTCGCCTAAAACTTAATCTGAAATTCGTGAAATGAGATCTTGTTGGAAAGTAAAACGCAGCAGAAGCGAAGTTTGGGAAAGATGATAATCGCATTTTACGTATCTACGAGCATGAGATCTATTTAGGCATGCTAATTAATTAATTACTAAGACTAATAAGCAATTAAATTTTATTTATTATTTATTAATTAAATATGTTGATTATTAAAATATCCTAATCTAGATCCAAGATCATAGGATATTATCTTTTGAAGAGTATTGGTTGCTTCCGTCTTGATCACCTTGTATTTCTACCTTTATACCTTCTAGAGTATGATCCGCCTTAACCCGGACGTTGTGTGGGCAACGAGCTACCGGATCTTGTTTGAACTTCTATGGATCGGCTGAATTCAATACCTCACAACTCTCGATTTTCTTTTCTTCAAGTTATTCCGATATGTTGCAAGAATAAAAGTGTTCTCTCAATTGTGGAATCAAAGACACAAGTCAAGATCCACAATTAAACACTTAGAAGAAAAATCGAAATTCCTTGTGTATGAATTATCATAAAATCGGCCAACACCCAAGATGTCCTATTTATAGGCTCTTGGACTACTACTAGGGATCTTAAGGAGGATTATGGAAGGACTCCCAATAAATTCATCTTACCTTATTAGGACTCTTCCTAATATAATGAATCTATTAATATCAACTTAGTCCACTAAAAGGTTGATATTGCATTTCCTACCAAAATCCCAAATTACGAAATTGGGCTCCTTATTAAATATATTATTTCCCGTATTTAAAATATCGAATGTCCATTAATTAATTATAAGTTACTGACAGCTTTAATTAATTAATATCTTATCCAAGAGTAGTACCACTCGAACCTTATTATTATATCGGAATTGAATCCACCTGCAAGGTTTAATATAATAATCATTATCGAGCTCCTCAAGGGGACATCATCAACCCGCACGAGTCGGGACATGATTTCTAGTAATAATAATAATTGTCGTATAAATAATATTGTTGCCCAAGATACGAGGCTTATTGAGTCGATCATTTTGACTCTCACCTATGGTAAATCAAAGCAATAATTATTATAAATACACAATTAAATATTATATACTTAGAATTAAGAAATAATAATTATCCGAGATTTACGTTCTTCTTACAGTCAGTACAGAAGACACTATCTCACCTCGATCCAGTTCAACGTATGCAAATATGCTAATGTATGCTAATAGTCAAGACCAACTATTCTCAAGCATACACTACAACCTTTTATATAATTTGTCTAATAATTATATAGGTTGTGAACTATTATATTATTTTATAAGGCACCGATAATGTGATCTTCCGTGTGACACCAACACACCACATTATCTACAATATAAAATAATTAGACATTTCATTTGCATAACCATAACGTGAATAAATATGCAAAACATGTGATTAAATGTAATTAATATTCTCATAGGTAGTAACAGGGAAATTAGGTAATACAAGCATAAAGTATGCTTTGCAGTATACAATCCTAACAATCTCCCACTTATACTCAAAGCATGCTTTTAAGTATACTACTCTATTACATAGTCTCTCATTTCTCCCACTTATACTCAAAGCAATGCTGCCATACACCGTAATTCCATTCCTTCCACATGCCTTTCAAAAACTTTTGAAGGTAGGCCTTTCGTGAAAGGGTCAGCAAGATTATCTTCCGATGCAACCCTGGCTACAACTACGTCTCCTTCCTTTATGAAGTGTCGTATGATGTGGTACTTGCGGTTGATATGTTTACTTGCCTGGTGGGCTCGTGGTTCCCTCGAATTTGCGACTGCACCAGTATTATCACAATAAAGTGTAATACCCTCTGGAAAATCGGGAATCACATCTAAGTCCTGCAGGAAGTACTTGAGCCACACTGCCTCCTAGGCTGCCTCAGAGGCTGCCACGTACTCGGCTTCCATGGTAGAGTCCGAGATGCATTTCTGCTTCACACTCCTCCAACTAATGGCTCCACCTGCCAGGCTAAACACATAACCCGAAGTAGACTTGGACTTTTCTTTGTCCGATGAAAAATATGAGTCAGTGTAACCCAACGGAAATAGGTCGTCTGATTGATATACAAGCATGTACTCCCTAGTCCTTCTCATGTACTTGAGTATGTGCTTGACAGTAATACAGTGTCCTGGTCCTAGGTTTGACTGATATCTAGCAGCCATGCCCACGACATGACAGATATCTGGTCTAGTGCAAAGCATAGCATACATGAGACTTCCCACAACAGATGCATAAGGGACCATCTTCATGTCATCTATCTCCTTTTGTGTCTTAGGACACATATCCTTAGATAGTTGAATTCCATGTCTGTAAGGTAGAAAACCTTTCTTGGAATTCTCCATGCTAAACCACTTCAGCACTGTATCGATATATGATGCCTGGGATAAGCACAACATCCTTTTCTTCCGATCACGAAAGATCCTGATTCCAAGAATGTGTCCTGCTTCTCCTAGATCCTTCATATCGAACTGCTCAGATAGCCATACCCGTACGTCCGACAATTCCTTCACGTTGTTTCCAATCAGAAGGATATCGTCTACATACTGATCTGAGAAACACCAACACGTTTCCATCGCATTTCTTATACACACAACTCTCACTCGGACATTGGACGAATCCATATGACTGGACAACTTCTTCAAAATGAGTGTTCCAAGATCTAGATGCTTGCTTAAGTCCATAAATGGATTTATTAAGTTTGCACACCAAGTGCTCTTCTCCTTCAGCAATGAATCCCTCTGCTTGGTGCATATAGATTTCCTTGTCTAGACTCCCATTCAAGAATGCAGTCTTGACATCCATCTGCCAAATCTCCAGATCCAAATGCGCAGCTATAGCTAAAAGAATCCAGATTGACTTAAGCATGGCTACCGGCGAAAAGGTTTCATCATAATCGATACCCTCTTTCTGAGTGTAACCTTTTGCAACAAGCCTCGCTTTGAAGGTTTCAACCTTCCCGTCACGTCCTTTCTTTCGCTTGTAGACCCATTTACTCCCAATGGCTTGTACACCATCAGGTAGCTCTACTAGCTCCCACACTTGATTAGAATCCATAGATCCCATTTCTGATTCCATTGCTACTTGCCAGGAGTCAGCATATTTATCTTGGATTTCCTCCTTATAGGTCCAGGGATCTGATTCATCTTCGCCTGGGATTGAGTCCGAAGACTTTCCCACGCCTATGAATCGTTCGGGCTGACGAACAACCCTCCCACTACGACGAGGCAAATCCTGAGTTGGTGTAAAAGTATCATAATCGATACGTGGTGCAGTGTTAGTTGGCGCTTGTACGATTGGTATAGACGGAGTCTCGTCCCTTAGCTCTTCCAAAATTATCTCGCTCATTGGCTTGTGACTAATCATATAATCCTCTTCCAGAAATCGGGCATTGGTGCTAACAATGACCTTCTGATCCTGGGGACTATAGAACAAGCCACCCTTCGTTCCCTTAGGATATCCCACAAACACTCGTACTTCTGTACGAGATGCCAACTTATCAGCTTCCTTATTCAGCACATGTGCTGGAGTATCCCAAATCTGAATATGTCCTAGACTGGGCTTACGCCCACTCCACAGTTCTGTGGGTGTTTTTGGAACTGATTTCGAAGGCACCAGGTTTAGAATGTACGCCGCTGTTTCTAAGGCGTATCTCCAAAACGAAATAGGTAAATCTGAATAACTCATCATTGATCTAACCATTTCTAAAAGAGTCATATTCCTTCTTTCAACCACACCATTTTGTTGTGGAGTTCCCGGCGCGGTGAGCTGGGACGAAATCCCCTCATTCGCCAAGAAATCCAAAAACTCTCCACTAAGGTATTCTCCACCATGATCAGATCGTAGTGACTTTATACTCTTCCCATGACGCTTCTCCGTTCCAGCCTTGAAGTCTCTGAACTTGTCAAAGGCTTCAGACTTACGTCGCATCAAATAGATGTATCCATATCTCGAATAATCATCTATGAACGTGATGAAGTATTCGAAACCACCCCTAGCCTGGATATTCATTGGACCACATACATCCGTATGAACCAATTCTAACACATTCTGAGCATGGTTTCCTTTGGTTTTAAAAACCCTTTTGGTCATTTTACCTTCCAGACAGGATTCACAAATTGGAAATGACTCAACTTGGAGATCATCCAATGGGCCATCATCTACCAATCTTTGAATTCTTCTAAAGTTTACATATCCTAACCGTAAATGCCACAGATATGTTTGGTTTATGCTTGAAGGTTCTTTTCTCTTTTTAGGTTTAGACAAAGAGTTAAGTGATTTATGCATAGGAGTTTGTGCAGTATTAACGACATATAGTCCATTATTAAAAATACCTTTGTAAATATATTCACCGCTTCTTTTCTTAATAATGGTATCATCATCAAAAGAAACTGAATAACCATCGCTTTTTAATTTAGAAACCGAAATTAAAATCATTCTAAAATCCGGTACTAATAATACATTATTGAGAACTAATTGTTGTTACCCAAAATATTATCCGGAGATAGATATTGCTGGAATGGATGAGTAGCAAACAAAGTGCGAGAGCACTTACGTGGGAAAAGTAAATAACACAAGATTTGCCGGGGTTGTTAGTCCCGGGCTTGAATGCTCTCGCGAGATATTATTAATACGAATACTTTGGAGTACAAATATTAATGTTAGAGTACAATTACAATGAGTGTAAAGACCCTAGTTATCTTAGCTATTGAGCCTCAAGATTGCCGGAAGAACCAGATATGATGCTCTGTGAGTTCTTGTAACAAAGATGGGGTGCTGTGACGAATGTGAGAAATCGACGGTCTCTCACAGTGTGTATTAGCTGGAAGTTCGAGCTCCTAGGCTTGCAAGTCTCTTTGAATCTGTGCTGCAGAGAGTTCTTGCCTCTGACGACCGTCTTCGGGATGAGAGGTGCTGAGAGAGAAATCCAGAGGTAGATTTAAGAGAGGAAGCGGAGAGCTTGGAAGTGAGTATGTATTCCTGAATGGATTTTTGGAACTGATTTTGGAACGTAATCGCGAACCCTTTTCAAGTTGCTGGAGGTTCTCTATTTATAGCACTGGGAGTTGCTGGGCGATCGCCTCTGCTGTATTATAATAAGCGGGCGATCGTCTTTAGCACATGGGCTGGTCTAGTTAGAGTCCGCAGGAGTTGCTGGCTGCCAGAAGTGCGAAACAATTAGAGGCCAACACTCGTTCGTGTCGCTGTCATGGGAGGGCCCACTTAGGACCTTTCGGCGGGTCTGTCGGTAGGTGAGGTCGTCCTTGTCACTGACAGATGTTGATGGTCAACGATCCATGTTCTGCGGCGCCTTTTGTGGATCTGCACATGGGCGCTGTCTTTGAGATCCAGTCTTCATAGACTTTGACGAACGATGGCCTTATTCGTGGCACAGGTCGGTCGTCCTTGGCCGGGCACCAGGGTCGATCGCTAGGTGCCAAAAGGAGATCGCCTTGGGAGTCGATCGCTAGATGCTTGAAGGTGGACAGTTATCTTTGTAACATCCCCAAAACCGTATGGGAATATTACACGCCGTAGACCCTTTCCACAAGGATCTACCAGGCTAAACATCCATAAACAACCAAGTGCTTGCCCGACCAGGGTCAAACAATAAAATAATACAGACCGATATGGTCACTTACACGTGAATACACGGGCCAGGTGAGGTCACACAACCCAATCGATAAAAGCGACTTAAATAACATTACCCACACAGGGGTGAAATACAATACGGAAGACCAAATCAACTCGACAACACAACAAAATCAAAATAACTCTCGACTCATGATTAGTATCGCACTCGTCATCCTCTTGTGCCAATCTGTGTTGCTCCCGAATCTGCATGTACACGGGCCTTAAAGCAGACATCCACCCCCGATTACTCGGGGTTAGTAAAACTCCTTTGTTTTACTAGTGCAAGTATCAAATCATACGAAATGTAACAAGCAATTAATAATCGTGATCAAATATAATAATCAAGTATCAAATATTCCCGGAGGTTTTCACAAGAGAAGATAAGCTATGACGCATTCGAAAATAAGATTATCATCTCGGGAATTTTAAATTTCAAAACCTTAAGACCTCAAGTCCTTATTCACAAAACCTTTCGAAAAACTTAAGGGCCTTAACCCAAAACTTGTTTCATAATTCAACGATTTACAATACCTAAACATTTCCATAAATCTCGTGGGGCTCGGCCCAACATTCTTTCTTAAAACTTTTCCTGTAAAAACTTTGATTTGAAAAGTATCATGCTCATGACACCGTGATCCACTGTCACGTGTCTCCGTAGGTTCAACAACCCGCACGGACTACATCACGCACAATTAAACAAACATAATCAATTCCGACACCGTGATCCACTGTCACGTGTCTCTGTAGGTTCAACAACCCACACGGACTATTAACCAAACATAACTAATTCCGACTCCGTGATCCACTGTCACGTGTCTCCGTAGGTATAACAACCCGCACGGACTATATCAATCATAACAATCACTCACACAGTCCTGACACCGTAGTCCACTGCCACGTGTCACCGTAAGCCCCGTCGAGCTCACCCGGTTGGACGCACTGTGTCCGAAACTCATGGTCCACTGCCATGCGTTATCGTAGGCCTCGTCAGACCAGCACGATTGGACCTCAGTACCTCACTAAGTTCTGATCCCGTAGTCCACTGCCACGAATCCTCGTAGGTCCCGTCGAACCAACACGAGTGAACTTAGCGGTCACACACATATTCACATTCACATTACATACAACAACGAGCACCATTAATCAATCACCTTGATCACCACAAAATCGAACATTGCACGCAAATAACACAACCTCGACACTCGCAACAACTATCATCAATCAACGACATTTAACCAACATAACACACATTCGGTACACAATACATTGTACTACCAAGTGTACAACCATCCCATATGTACGTCGCATTCCTGCACAAATGGCACAACGCCTAACACGTATACTGATATAACACTATTATCACAAAGCCTTCAAATTGCGGAAACACAACCAACTCAAACGGAACATATTTACGAAGGCAAGCAAAGTCATCATACATCTCATACGTAATTACTAGTCGCAAGATACAAGTCGTATAGTAAGATACCCGCTACCGAACGCTCCGAAGAACACGGTTCGACCGGGAAGCTCGAACCCCAAAGAAGGCAACGAACGGAAGGGTTCCGACTCGAGTTCTTCACAAGAATTCACTCCTAAGTCACAACAATACCAATTCAATCACAATTCTACGAAAACGTATGGAACTTCCCAAGTTCTACCCATTGAAGCATTTTATCAGACACTTTGAGGGCATAGTCCAATTTAATCGATTATTCAAAGAAATACTCAAATTTGTTCCACAAAAATTCAAGGGTATTGAATGATTACGAGTTTACAATCAAGTTCTAACAATAATATGAATCAAAACGAAGCAAATCGGCCAAAACACCAAGAAACCTCAAGAACATCCAAAAACCAAAAGTTTAGGTGTTCTTACCTTGATCCGGTGGAAGATGATGTTAATCCATGATTCCAACTTCCAAAACATGTTGCTATAAGTTGATTCTACTCAAAACCATCGATCTATGGTGAAAAATCGCGGAAGGAGCGAAGAAAAGATGAGAAATGGCGGATGACTCGGTCGATCCTATAAATAGCCGACCACGGCGGCAAGGACTCGGCCGTGTCACTGCTAGACACGGTCGCGGCGCGAGGGCCCTCCGATAGCGACCCGTCCGGCAAGCGACTTCGGCATGACTCGGCCGTGTCACTGGAACACGGTCGGGCGTCTGGCGATCGGTTACGGCCTATCCGGAAGAGTTCGACTCGGCCGTGCGACGGCAGTCGGAGTCCTGAGGCGAGACTTCGGCATTTCCGGACGAGTACGGCACGGGCCGTGTCGGACGACACGGCCGAGTTCGGTCGGCAGTGATCGGCCAATAACTGAAAAAATGAGCGGGTGAGCTAAAACGACCATAACTCTCTCGTCCGGACTCCGATTGACTCACCGTTTGAACCATTGGAAAGCTAACTTGATGCTTTATAATATTGCAAAGATTCAGAATTTTTGGAATTTCTAAGAATTTATGGTGATTTTTACAAAGCCGAACTCATACTTCGAAAAGTCGTTTAGTAATCCTGAACTCAACAAAACGACACCGAAACCCGAACCTGAATACGAACCGAAGATACGGTTACGAAGTACTCACAAAGATGAATCTAAGAGCTAGTAGAACACATGATTCCGACCACCCGAAGGCTCGAAATTCGACAACGGAAGGTAATTACCCCAAACTTTGGGAAATTACGAAAATGGCCCAAATGCCCGAAAATCACCATACGACAACGAATAATCAAACTGAAGCTCACAACACGTATAACAACGTTAAATGAACTTACGAAAAACCCCAAGCAGCGATTTGAGCGAGATTCGCAAGAACCGAACTCAAGCGCGGAAAAGTCGCTAAAAGCACGGAACTCAACAAAGCGGCACAAGCGAACTCGGATGACAAAAGTGCGAATTAAATATTCTCCGAATGACGAAGCGTCAAAAGCGAGTTTTGAAACGGACCTCCGCCAAAAATGAAAATTACCAAATCCGAAATTGCGGATATTATATTCTACCATCCTTAAAAGATTTTTCTTCCCTAAACTTAAAATATAACATCATGATAGATTAGTTACATAACCAAAAAGTTCACGCAACAAATATCAATCTCTACGAATTACGGCACAAAGTAAGATACACAACTACATCACTTTGGACACCATCGGGCCCTCCCCAGTAGGAACGAAAACCCGATTCGAACATCCGGCAACGGTCTCACAATGCACCGCTTGGTGCCCGATTAGCCGCACTTAAAACAATTAACTGTGGCGACGACAATTACATCTCGCATGGCCTACGCATTGCGATTAAAGCGAGTCTTCACACCGATCGTCTTACTCGCCTGCAGGATAAGGTTCTTAGGTAGTCGGCCGAGGAGTGCTCCCAGAAGGAAATTGCGAAGCAACAGGCTCACGGATCTCACTCCTCTGGCCCCTTGAAAAATTTCTCGAGGTTTTCTGTCTCTTACTCTCTGAACCAGATTCCGTCACAGAAACGGCCATCTCAATGGGTAAAGCTCGGTCCTGATATTCCTTCAGGTTGGTACACATGAGCGGAGCCATACTCTCACGGATATGGGGTTTCATGCGCATATTGAAGTATCGGACCTTGTCCGCTTCACTTCTCACTTGATCACGAACATAAGCCAGTATCGATTATAATCGATTATAAATGCAGGATATTGACACATCCTGGGCGTAGCGAGAAAAATTCAACGATTCTGCGTTCACGAGCGAGCGGGCAATACTGCGCCTCCATGGCGGTCTTAAACTCGGCCCATGTAGGTGTACGATCTGCAGCACTCTGACATGCCACCGGTCTGCAGACTTCTTTGTCGAGTAGGTCTTGAGCAATGGGTACCCTCCTATCATCCGGACAAGCTACGGCATCAAATATTACATCCCAGTGGAAGAGCCGATTTTCCCAACCTAACAAGTCGACGAACCCACAAAAGCAGGCGGTGCATCTTCATCACATCTCGCAACCACTTACTAGTTCCGTTATCCCTATTTGGGTTCTCATCGACGTCTGGCCTGATTCATCTGTACTAAGCTGGTCAACCACGACGAAGGATGGTGGCGGCGCCAACGTCAACATTAACGCTAGTCGAATGTCCCACGATGCATCTTGGTGATTGGTACTCGGCAAGGAGGAGTCGCCCTCTCCTGCTCCCGATTACGACCACGACCACGGCCACGGCCTCGACCTCGACCCCTTAGCATCGAAGCGGACAACCAATCGAATAACAAGATAAAACAAACCTCACCTAATCGACATAAGCCCACAATCAAGCCTGACAATGCAATATTCACACGTTCACATTGACAAAGATGAGCGACCTATACCTCGGCATACGGTTAAAACATTAAGCATACCATTGTGGTCCAACACCGGTAATATTTAAAAAAACAAGTTTATCGAGGTATTTGTTCGAATGATAATATAAAAAAATTCGCGAGTTCGAAAGATTTTCTTTGGGGTGAAATTTTGAAAGTACTTTGTTTAATACCTCGGTCATTGAAGTGGGAACGATACCTAACAACGTATCCCGCCACTTGGGCATACAACCCAGTTTTACGGCGAGAATAATAATATAGCAACTCACCGCGACTTAACCTCAATACATAAACACATAACGTTACAATTACGGAAGCCAAAGTTGTTTTGCAAAGCGAAATTTTCCAAAATCCTTTAGTTCATAACCAAAATGACGGTAATATTTTACAATGTCCGAAGTATTTCAAAACACATTTTCCAAATACCGTCTGATTGTGTCATTTGAAAATACACGGCCCATTTGTCAAAATTTAACAAATTTTAAAAATCCATATAAACCATGGTTTGACCGCACCACCAAAATATTTTCCAAAAATCGATTTCTACAAAATTCTCAAAGCGTAAAGTCCTTCAGGAAACATTCACAAACTTACCCATAGCGGACAAAAATTACAACATTCCAAAAACAGTCGAATTTAAAACCACATACTCAAATGGCAACCAGGGTCGCCAATTCAATCAAATGCATCTCGTGGTATCAAGTTTAAACACACAGCAAAATCATTCATCGGAGTTTCTCACAAACTCTACCGTTGGTACCTTTTCGAAACTCATCGAGGTTTACAACCTTCACAACATACCACCCCACCCGGTGGTTCAAAGATAAAATAATAACGTGCCCAGTTCTATACACATGCTATGTGCCACAAGTATGAAACACAACTATATTACACAATACTGTGTAAATAAAATTATACACCGCAATTAACTCACTAAAATAAAATCGAGATACAGAGGTATTACGCATAAAGGAGGAGACTTACATCCACAGGTCGCACGGAGGTGACGGTCGCCCACGATACTAATCTCGTCCGACAACATAACCGACACGTTGTGCCTACGCAAAACTCAAGTTGTCACCTGACGACTCGAACGACAAGACAACACATTACTCGACAATTCACGACGTGACTCGACCCGGTAGCCTAGGTTTCCACAACCTAAGCTCTGATACCATAAATGTAACATCCCCAAAACCGTATGGGAATATTACACGCCGTAGACCCTTTCCACAAGGATCTACCAGGCTAAACATCCATAAACAACCAAGTGCTTGCCCGACCAGGGTCAAACAATAAAATGATACGAGCCGATATGGTCACTTACACGTGAATACACAGGCCAGGTGAGGTCACACAACCCAATCGATAAAGCGGCTTAAATAACATTACCCACACAGGGGTGAAATACAATCTGACGGAAGACGAAATCAACTCGACAACACAACAAAAATCAAAATAACTCTCGACTCATGATTAGTATCGCACTCGTCATCCTCTTGTGCCAATCCTGGATTGCTCCCCGAATGCATGTACACGGACGCAAAACAGACATCCACCCCGATTACTCGGGGTTAGTAAAACTCCACTATTTTACTAGTGCAAGTATCAAATCATACGAAATGTAACAAGCAATTAATAATCGTGATCAAATATAATAATCAAGTATCAAATATTCCCGGGAAGATTTCACAAGAGAAGATAAGCTATGACGCATTCGAAAATAAGATTATCATCTCGGGAATTTTAGAATTTCAAAACCTTAAGACCTCAAGTCCTTATTCACAAAACCTTTCGAAAAACTTAAGGGCCTTAACCCAAAACTTGTTTCATAATTCAATTTACAATACGAAACATTTCCATAAATCTCGTGGGGCTCGGCCCAACATTCTTTCTTAAAACTTTTCCTGTAAAAACTTTGATTTGAAAAGTATCATGCTCATGACACCGTGATCCACTGTCACGTGTCTCCGTAGGTTCAACAACCCGCACGGACTACATCACGCACAATTAAACAAACATAATCAATTCCGACACCGTGATCCACTGTCACGTGTCTCCGTAGGTTCAACAACCCACACGGACTATTAACCAAACATAACTAATTCCGACTCCGTGATCCACTGTCACGTGTCTCCGTAGGTATAACAACCCGCATGGACTATATCAATCATAACAATCACTCACACGGTCGACACGTAGTCCACCGCCACGTGTCACCGTAAGCCCGTCGAGCTCACCCGGTTGGGCCTTGCGTGTCCGAAACTCATGGTCCACTGCCATGTGTTATCGTAGGCCTCGTCGGACCGGCCGCGATTGGACCTCGGTACCTCACTAAGTTACGATCCGTAGTCCACTGCCACGAATCCTCGTAGGTCCCGTCGAACCAACACGAGTGAACTTAGCGGTCACACACATATTCACATTCACATTACATACAACAACGAGCACCATTAATCAATCACCTTGATCACCACAAAATCGAACATTGCACGCAAATAACACAACATCGACACTCGCAACAATTATCATCAATCAACGACATTTAACCAACATAACACACATTCGGTACACAATACATTGTACTACCAAGTGTACAACCATCCCATATGTACGTCGCATTCCTGCACAAATGGCACAACGCCTAACACGTATACTGATATAACACTATTATCACAAAGCCTTCAAATTGCGGAAACACAACCAACTCAAACGGAACATATTTACGAAGTCAAGCAAAGTCATCATACATCTCATACGTAATTACTAGTCGCAAGATACAAGTCGTATAGTAAGATACTTGCCTTAATAACCGCTACCGAACGCTCCGAAGAACACGGTTCGACCGGGAAGCTCGAACCCCAAAGAAGGCAACGAATGGAAGGGTTCCGACTCGAGTTCTTCACAAGAATTCACTCCTAAGTCACAAAAATACCAATTCAATCACAATTCTACGAAAACGTATGGAACTTCCCAAGTTCTACCCATTGAAGAATTTTATCGGACACTTTGAGGGCATAGTCCAATTTAATCGATTATTCAAAGAAATACTCAAATTCGTTCCACAAAAATTCAAGGGTATTGAATGATTACGAGTTTACAATCAAGTTCTAACAATAATATGAATCAAAACGAAGCAAATCGGCCAAAACACCAAGAAACCTCAAGAACATCCAAAAACCAAAAGTTTAGGTGTTCTTACCTTCGATCCGGGTGGAAGATGATGTTAATCCATGATTCCAACTTCCAAAACATGTTGCTATAAGTTGATTCTACTCAAAACCATCGATCTATGGTGAAAAATCGCGGAAGGAACGAAGAAAAGATGAGAAATGGCCAGATGACTCGGTCCAGGCCTATAAATAGCCGACCACGGCGGCGGGGACTCGGCCGTGTCTGCTAGACACGGTCGCGGCGCGGAGGGGCCCTCCGATAGCGACCGTCCGACAGCGACTCGGCATGACTCGACCGTGTCCTGGAACACGGTCGGGCGTCTGGCGATCGGTTCGCCTATCCGGAAGAGTTCGACTCGGCCGTGCCAGGCGACACGGTCGGGTCCTGAGGCAGAGTCTTCGGCATTTCCGGACGAGTACGGCACGGGCCGTGTCGGACGACACGGCCGAGTTCGGTCGGCAGTGATCGGCCAATAACTGAAAAAATGAGCGGGTGAGCTAAAACGACCATAACTCTCTCGTCCGGACTCCGATTGACTCACCGTTTGAACCATTGGAAAGCTAACTTGATGCTTTATAATATTGCAAAGATTCAGAATTTTTGGAGTTTCTAAGAATTTATGGTGATTTTTACAAAGCCGAACTCATACTTAGAAAAGTCGTTTGGTAATCCTGAACTCAACAAAACGACACCGAAACCCGAACCTGAATACGAACCGAAGATACGGTTACGAAGTACTCACAAAGACGAATCTAAGGGCTAGTAGAACACATGATTCCGACCACCCGAAGGCTCGAAATTTGACAA
The DNA here is from genome assembly GCA_033398695.1 of Orobanche coerulescens. Taxonomy (NCBI): domain Eukaryota; kingdom Viridiplantae; phylum Streptophyta; class Magnoliopsida; order Lamiales; family Orobanchaceae; genus Orobanche; species Orobanche coerulescens. The sequence goes on from CM065813.1 coordinate 32,003,682, forward strand.
CGGAAGGTAATTACCCCAAACTTTGGGAAATTACGAAAATGGCCCAAATGCCCGAAAATCACCATACGACAACGAATAATCAAACCGAAGCTCACAACACGTATAAAAACGTTAAATGAACTTACGAAAAACCCCAAGCAGCGATTTGAGCGAGATTCGCAAGAACCGAACTCAAGCGCGGAAAAGTCGCTAAAAAGCACGGAACTCAACAAAGCAGCACCGAAACGAACTCGGATGACAAAAAGTGCAGAATTAAATATTCTCCGAATAACGAAACGTCAAAAGCGAGTTTTCGAAACGGACCTCCACCGAAAAATGAAAATTACCGGAAATCCGAAATTGCGGATATTACAATCTTCGTTTAGACAAGTTCGTCGTAGCTTGTTTGATCATGGACTCGGTCACCCGGCCCTGTTACCGATCGCCGTAGAGACGTATAAATCGCCGCACAATAATTGCCCCCCAGCTCACTCCGATGTTGGAAACATGGGGTGAGGTGGTTCTACTGGCGATCACTTAACTTTGATGAGTGACTCTGCATTTTGCGGGACTGGCGATCGTTTTTGAGCGAAATGACTTCGAATATGGACGACCAGGCCGGTCGCTGAAATGAGCGGGAGATGACAACGGACGTGGAAAGTCTCCGGGGCACGTGTCGGGTTCCCATTGGGGGAGACCGACGGTTAGTTATGACTCCTCGTCTGGCGGGTCCTTGAAACGACGCGTACGCGGGTTTCAAGGGAGAATTAATTGTGACGTTTTCACTACGGCCCCTAAGATTCTCCTTAATTGCATGGAAGTCCCTGCCTTCTCCTATAAAAAGGGGCTTGCTGCAGTGTTTAAGAACCTTATGCGATTTTGCCGGAGAAGAAGAATATTGCCGAAGAATTGTCTGAAGCTTTGACTACCGATCGTCGATCGACTCAACCCTCGGTAAGAAACATTCCTCTTCTCCTATTCTCTTCGAAAATTTCTAGAGTATCATCATCGTCTGGAATGGGCACCTCCTCCGTCGTTGGGACTTTGACTGCCCGGGGAGGATCCTCCGCAGACTTCCATTTGGAGACGGCCGCCGAGGCTATCCGCACCGGTATTGATCCCGCGGAAGTCGAGGCACTGTTCAATGAGGCCGATGTTACCAGGGAGGCGGCGGCTGAGCAGAAGCGTATGCTGGCGGAGAAGGATATGGTGGTGAAGGCGTATTGGGAGCAGCATAGTGCTTTCGGCCAAGCTTATTTGGCCTTCGCTGAAATCATGGAGAGGTTGGCCGGTCCGTGCCCCAAGTTCTATTATCAGGAGTACTCGATCGCCCACCCCTGTCAGTCGGCGAGGCGGTCGCTGTTTCGGGCCGCACAGCATTCTCAGTGGTCCCTTGGCCAAATCAGGAGTTCGGCAACCAGGAAGGACCTGGCCGTCTGGAGGACGAGGTACCATATCCATTCAGATGTGGATCTTTTTGTGCCGGCTGAGAACGAACGAGCCGATCAACCTCCGGGGGGTATGGTCGCCGTGAATGAGGCAATCATGGAGGCTGGGCTGCGGTTCCCTCTGTCTTTTTCCGTCTCCCATTTGTTGGCTGTCTGGAACGTGGCGCCGCTTCAGCTAACGCCGAATGCCTGGCTCCAGATCATCTGTGCCCTCACCTTGTTCGGCGATCACCGACTGTATCGCCATCCCACGCCATCGGAGATGAACCATTTGTTCAAGCTAACGGTTCATCAGGGGTCTGTCGGCAGCTATCATATCTAAGGCTGATACGGTCGGGTGATTCTTGGGGTTCCGAACAAGGTGCGGGGTGATCCGGCTAAGTGGTTCTGGGTCGCCAGTGCCTGGAAAGCCTCAGCGAGTGACAATCCTGCGGGCGAGCTGGAAATTCCCACTAGCTTTCGGGAGAGGAATCCGGGTAAGGGTTCACACTCTCCCTTTGTTCGGATATGTTCGGAACTGATCTAATTTGTTTTTCCTTTTTGCAGGTTTCCACATTCCGGCGATCGACGAGCTACCTTTCGATTTTCTGGTTGTCTGGGAGCGGATACAAAGTCTGCTGGACGATGACTTAGATGCTCGCCAGATTAACAAAGAGACTCGTTGGCTGTTTGCTCGGCTGCTCCGTTTCCCATGACATCTCTCGGTCCCAGGTATGAATTTCCATGACCTCCGTTTGCTCGGCGATCGTCCTGCTTGGAGAATGTGTCTAACCGTTGTTCACTTGTTTCTTATTGCAGAGGTCCGCTTTCCTCGTTTCTTGGAGCCTCCAGCGGAGATAGCCATGTCGAACCCTGGAGTTCTGAGCCGTCTTCGCCAGAAGAAGTCGAGTAGGGTTCCTCCGGTGGCGCTACCTCTAATTCCGGAGGTGAGGCCTATTGTAGAGCCGATCGTAGCGGAGGAGGAGGTTCGGGAGGAGGGGCTCCGATCGAACCGCAAGTGGTAAAGGTCGAAGGAACTTCCAGTTCCTGCTCCTGTCGGTGAGGTGCCGATCGCCGACCTCTGATCACCACGGTCCTCCCGGTGGGTGAACCTACGCCCTCTACGGCTTTCTTGCGAGAGATGGCGATCACCGAGGCTGAGACCCCTCACGGGAAACCATACTTTGGTCGCGACCCCGAGAGAGCCGAGAGGTAAACTTTGTTTGTTTGCTGAGTTTCGTCATTTGCGTGGGAGATGTGCTAACTCTTTGTTGTTTGATGCAGGATCCGCAGCACTAACCCAGCTTGCCCGTCGATGGTGCTGGACTTCCTTGCGAGCCGATCTCCTCACGCAGCCTGCGATGTTCTACTGTATGTCAATCGGGTTGTTGATGCTTCGCCGAAGGCCTGGACAACCGACTTAGATGCGATCGCCCGCCAGCGGTCCGAGAACACAATGCAGGCTACTTTCGCTCTCTCTCTCCAGGCGGCGACGATGGCTGCCTAGGCTGTGAAGGAATTCGAGGGGCATCCTTCCACTACTCGTCTGCAGGCGGACCTCGAGGCTGCTTGGAAAGAGAATTCCGAGTTTGCCGACAGGATTGTGGCTATGGAGAAGGACTCCTTGGATGCAGCTAAACGGGCGAGTCAGGATCTTGAGCTGATGAGAGAGAATTATGAGCGAGCCCGGGCGACGGTCCACCGATTTCGAGACCAGATGACAGACGCCCGTCGGTCGTATGCGGCCGCTCAGAAGGAGGCCGATCAGCTGAAGGAGATTGTCGCTCGACTGACTATCGAGCTGGCTTCGTCGAGGGGAGAGACGGCTGCTAGGGAGACCGAGCTCCAGGGTGCTCAACAGGCGGTTGCGGAGTTGAAAGGGAAGCTGGAGGCGACCGAGGCCGATCCCTTCCTCAACGTGGAGTTTGTCAGTGAGTTTGCCTATTATATGGCGTTACTCGCTCCGAGCTTCTAAGAAGGGAGGGCTGCAGGTCGGCCCTCTAGCCAAAAACTTCAAGGCATATGCGTTGGAGCATCCTCTCCATCCTGCTTTCTCCGTGCCGATCTTGGATCTCGCGGAAATCGGCGTGGACCTGAGCTGGTACCCGACTCCGGCAAACCTTGTTCATCCAAATGCCCCGGAGGACGGGGAGGCAGCTCCGGAAGCTGGCGAAGGGTCTCGGGCCGATCCGGTGGTTGAAGGCGAAGGCCAGTCAGAGGCAGCCTGAGGCTCTATGTCCTTTATGTTTTAGGTTTTTCCTTGTAATTTTGCAGATTTGCTTTGTAGTACTTAGGCCTTCGGGCGACCGTGTATGTATTCTGATACTTCAACTAATGAAATGAATGTTTGTTTCTTCGATTTATTACTTGAAAGATTGCTTTTCTGAGTCTTTGCATGACTTTATACAAATGTGTGAGGAGAGATTGCTGTGTGTATAGCTCCAAGTGAATTGATAAACTCATATAGATAACTTTTACAACAAATTCGATCGCTGCACAAACATCTGAAAAATGCCGATCTCCGTATGTAATTGAATAGGGACGATCGTCGTATATATAGCTCCGCACTTCCCCCTTGTTTTTGTTCACTTAGTGAAAGTAAGGGGACGAAAATAAATCGTTGAGTGAGTGGTCTTCAATCTTGCCGATTCCTCGGGGAAGGCCGTCCATCTCGGTCTTGAGGAACCGTGCACGATCGCGGAGTTCGATGGACCGACCTCCACGACCGTGTCTTATGCACGAGTGAAATTTCATCTGATGTCTAAGTTCTTGCGACTCACTTAATTGGGAGGGTTCTCTGTAGGCTGCGCCTCGCCTCGTATTTAAACGAAGGGCGTGCGGTCTTGGTCTGGAGGATTCCTTGCGCGGGGCATCGTCGGATTAATCGAATCCACGTCCGCGGCTTGTTAGCTCTTTTCTACCTTGGGCTGCCATTACGATAGTGACCCTCGACGGTATACGTTGAGACGGGGGGAGGGACGCGTCGCATTGTCCGGGAAGGGCCCACCACGTTAAGTGATGGACCTTTGAGGGCGGGCGAACGTGTCCACAGACCTGTTTTGGAGGGCCCTCAGACTACCCGGCCTCGTATTTAAACGAAGGGCGGGCGATCGTGGCCCAAAGGGACCTTGCACGGGTACAGAGAACGGTTCCATCGTCCTCCACAACCATGTCGACACTCTTCTACCTCGGACCATCAAGTCAGATGACGATCCTCGACGGTATACGTTGTGCTAGGGGAGGCGATCGCTGCCTAGGTCCATCACGTTGATGACGAACTTTAGAGGGCGAGCGAGTCATCTTCTGATTTGTCTTTGGAGAGTCCTTAGGCTACGCCCGCCTCGTATTTAAACGAAGGGCGAGCGATCGAGGCCCCAAGGAACCTTGCATGGATGGATCGTCGGTTTTGTCGATTTTCGCGACCATGGCAGCACTTTAACCTCAGACCATCATGTCAGATGATGATCCTCGATGTTATACGTTGTGTTAGGGGAGGCGATCGCTGCCTAGTTCCATCATGTTGATGATGAACTTTAGAGGGCGAGCGAGTCATCCTCTTTTTCGAAGCGTTTGCTTAGGCAGTAGACTTTGGTTTGATGAGGCGAGAATCGGGGAGATATTTCCGAAGTTTCCTCCTCTTGGTTGAAGTATATGGATTCGATCGCTGAGGTTGATCGAGGGGTCGGCTCGTATGAGCTTTCCGGCCTGTTCGCATTCGACTCAGGCGACCGTATCGAGAGACTGATGGGGGCTCCGGCTAAGCCATTAAGCTGTCCAACTTGCCCTCCTCGAATAATCTCCAGAGTTGTCTGAGGAGGTCGCGGCATTGGTAGGTGTTTTGGCTGGGACTCTTATGGTAGGCACAATACTGATTGTGGTCCAGATGACCGTGGTCCCTTATAGCCTTCGGCTTGTTTAGCGGTTCGCGCCCCTTGATGGTGTAAAAAATGTGGGCTGGAGTTCGATTGAACTTGTGGAGGAGATGGGCTTCCACATCCTAGAAGGCCTTGAGATCTCCGGGTGGCTTGGCGACCGCCTTCTTGGTTTTGGCGATCGTCGTCTTTCAGGCAGGAGGTGGCATTTCCTCGCCTAAATGGAGGGTGAGCAGCTTCTGCCTGGCCAGAAAGTCGGCAGCCTTAGCGCGGAAGATCGCGTAGGTTGGGGGGATGTCCTTTGTGAGGTGCCTGAACATAGGCGAATGACCGTAGAATCCCCCAGGACCGAATATAGAGCGATCTCGTCACTGATGGGCTCGCCGGTGAGGGCAATTTCATCCACCCAGTCGATGTAATCTGCATCGGATTCATCTTCCCCCTGCCTGATTTTCATCATGCGGTGGGGGCCTTCTGGTCTGGTGACCTTGGCGGCGAAGTATGACGTGAAGTCACTCGCCAGCTTCTCAAAGGAGATGATCGATCGCGGTGGTAGTGAGACGTACCACCTGTGGGCCAGCTCGCCCAATGTTAATGGGAAGATTCGGCACTTGTAGCATCTAATGCCCCACACCCGGTCATGTAGATCCGGAATTTGCTTAGGTGGGTCTCGGGGTCCGATCTCCCTTCGTACAAAGGTGTCTTGGGAGGAGCGATCCTTGGTTGTACGGGGGCAAGCTCGATATGGACCGTGAGTGGCTCGGTCGGCCCGATGATCTTTCTGCTGGTGCTTGCTGTAGTATCGAGGAGCGCTTTCATCTCGTCAAGCTGGCGTTGCATAGCGGCCATCACCGCGGCCTGGCTGCTCGCGGTTAGGCGCTCGGAGCGGGAGCCGAGGCGATCAAGAACTGACCCCCTGGCGTTCGGAACGGGAGCCAGACGGCTGACCTGTGTTCGGCTGGGAGTCGGGTAGTCCGAACTCCTGGTGACGGATTCGGATTCCATCGTCTCGCGGTTGGGGCCAGAATACCCCGGTCGCCATGATGGATTCGCTTCCCAAGCGACTGAATACGGAACCGTCCGGCCTCGTGAGAGCCTTTTCTCGCGAATCGGGGTTTTCTGATGATCGCTCGCCTAGTAGACCCTTGAACTTCCGTTTGCCCACGCGACGGATGTCCGAGGGAGTTATAGCGGGCGTCGCGCACGCTCTCCGTTGCTCCTTCAGGATGGCCATAGCCTCCTCGATCTGTTCCGCGGTTTGTAACTGGTCAAGCGAAAGGCTGGGGTTGTCCCTCAGGTGCGGGATCGAGAGTCTCGCGTCACCGCAGCTTCCCTCTGCCGTCGGCTGGGGCTCGTATCGAGCCGGGATATGATGTCCGGCGGTTCGGAGAGTGGCACTCTTCGATGTAGTGGCGGGCGTCATGATTCTGAAGGCTTTCTTTGAAGAGCAGTGAGTGTCACTTCAAGTATATGCCTCGAGAACATTGAGTGTTCTTCGGGACGGTAGGAATAAAAAATGAAGGTTAAGATGTCCTCCTTCTAGCGCCAATTGTTGTTACCCAAAATATTATCCGGAGATAGATATTGCTGGAATGGATGAGTAGCAAACAAAGTGCGAGAGCAATTACGTGGGAAAAGTAAATAACACAAGATTTGTCGGGGTTGTTAGTCCCGAGCTTGAATGTTCTCGCGAGATATTATTAATACGAATACTTTGGAGTACAAATATTAATGTTAGAGTACAATTACAATGAGTGTAAAGACCCTAGTTATCTTAGCTATTGAGCGTGAAGATTGCCGGAAGAACCAGATATGATGCTCTGTGAGTTCTTGTAACAACGATGGGGTGCTGTGACGACTGTGAGAAATCTACGGTCTCTCACAGTGTGTATTAGCTGGAAGTTCGAGCTCCTAGGCTTGCAAGTCTCTTTGAATCTGTGCTGCAGGGAGTTCTTGCCTCTGCCGATCGTCTTCGGGATGAGAGGTGCTGAGAGAGAAATCCTGAGGTAGATTTAAGAGAGGAAGCCGAGAGCTTGGAAGTGAGTATGTATTCATGAACGGATTTTTGGAACTGATTTTGGAACGTAGTCGCGAACCCTTTTCCAGTTGCTGGAGGTTCTCTATTTATAGCACTGGGAGTTGCTGGGCGATCGCCTCTGCTGTATTATAATAAGCGGGCGATCGTCTTTAGCACATGGGCTGGTCTCATTAGAGTCCGCAGGAGTTGCTGGCTGCCAGAAGTGCGAACGAATTAGAGGCCAACACGTGTTCGTGTCGCTGTCATGAGAGGCCCCACTTAGGACCTTTCGATGGGTCTGTCGGTAGGTGAGGCCGTCCTTGTCACTGACAGCTGTTGATGGTCAACGATCCATGTTCTGCGGCGCCTTTTGTGGATCTGCACATGGGCGCTGTCTTTGAAATCCAGTCTTCGTAGACTTTGACGAACGATGGCCTTATTCATGGCACAGGTCGGTCGTCCTTGGCCGGGCACCAGGGTCGATCGCTAGGTGCTAAAAGGCGATCGCCTTGGGAGTCGATCGCTAGATGCTTGAAGGTGGATAGTTATCTTCGTTTAGACAAGTTCGTCGTAGCTTGTTTGATCGTGGACTCGGTCGCTCGGCCCTGTTACCGATCGCCGTCGAGGCGTATAAATCGCCGCACAACACTAATAATTTATCATTAATCTTCAACTGCACGACTCCCACTGCAACAGCCATAAGCCTGGAATAATCGCCCCAGTTGATGGTAATCTCGCACGCACTAAGCTGTTTGGTTACCTGAAAACCATGCGAGTCAAAGCAAACATGATCACTGGAGCCTAAATCAACTATCCACGAAGTGGAAGAACAAGCTGCCAAACATGTTTTGACTACTAGTGCACGAGACATACCTTTCTTAAGAGCAGGGCAGTCTGCTTTAAAATGTCCTTTCTGACCGCACTTGTAGCACTTTCCCTTTGGCTTTTTGTTCGCCTGGGGTGAGGAGCCTTGCTTTTCACCTTGAGGGTTGCCACTTGCTTCTGGCCAACCTGCTTCTTCTTCTTTCCCCATTTGGGTTTGGAAGAAGTAGCACCGGTTGCCGCAAGAATCTGATGATAACCTTGTTTGAAGAGACCTTCACAGATGAAGCTCTGTCAGAAGTTCCGCCAAACTATATGTCCTACGGTTCATATTGTAGTTAAGGCGGAACTGCTCAAAGCTTCTAGGTAAGCTGCCTAAGATAATATCGACCTGCGTTTCCGCATCGATAGTAGCCCCCAGTATGCTCAGTTCGTTCAAATGAGACATCATTTTCAGAACATGATCCCTTATTGGGGTCCCTTCAGACATTTGGGTTGTCATTAATACCCTCATTGCATTTTGTCTAGCCGCCCGGTTCTGATGACCAAACATCTCGGTGAGACTTTTCATTATTTCCGCAGCCGAGCCCATCGTCTGATGCTGATGCTGCAATACATTTGTCAGTGAAGCCAAAATATAACAGCGAGCCATCTCATCAGACTTTTTCCATTTTCGGAATTCAGCCAACTCTTCGGGAGTGGCATCCTTCACAGTTCTAGAGGGCTCTCCTCGATTAAGACAAATTTATGCCCCTCAGCAGTCAGGACAATGTCAAGATTTCTTTTCCAATCGGCAAAGTTAGTGCCATCAAGTTTATTTTCTTTGAGAATAACAGCTAGTGGATTGAAAGACATCTGAGATAAAAATTAAAAACATCCATCACATAATGCATAGCAAAATATATCGAAAAACCTCAAAACACAATATATATGCTAGCAACCAACACCTCGAAAAATCCGCACATGCAAGCCACAATCGTGTGGACATTTACACACACATTTCTCAAGTAGAGTTTTACGTCTTTAATTTTACTATCTAGTCAAATTACGTTATGACAAGTAAAATTAATAGTTGGTTCCTCTTGGTCATGTATTAATTAACATAGACTCCGATGGGGAGCTTATTAATTAATACACCTAAGTGAACACCATAATTTAACATCCTTAAAATATTATCTTTTAAATAATAGTCCTACAGATGGAGAGGTCATATCATAAAAAGTAATATTTACCTTATGTTATCATTTTGAAATTTAAAACTAGTGAACCTATAATTAGCACATCCGATATGTAGGAAGACTCTAATGTCAACGCGCATGCTAATTACTTCACAATTTAAATTAATTATGGAGGCCAATTGGATTTTATTTTAAATAAATAAAATTAATCACTTAGTTATTTTATCCTTAAGATTTTTAATTTTCTCATCTTAACATGCAAGGAAACATATCACGCATACATCCATACATGTCATACATCAAAACAATAAAAACCAAAAATAAAGCATGAATAATTAAATTATCCAATTATCATGGTCTTCTTCCTTGAGTTGAATCCGAGAAAATCTTCGACTCGATCTCTCCCACTGAATCAAGCATCTCGTCGCTCCTCCCCGGCCGGACCGTGGATTTCCAAAATTAAAATTTCACTTTTATGCACAATTAAGGCTAAAATGCTCCTGGGGTCCCTTAACTTAATTTCAGATAACGATTTAGTCCTTTACCTTTTTTTGTCCCAACTAAGTCCTTTATCTTTCTAATTTTAAGCAAATTTAGCCTTTTCCGTTGGTCTCCGTTAACTGTTGTCCAGGTGGCTGTTAAGTTGCCTACGTGGCTATAAACATACCTGCGTGGAGAACAAAGTCAAATTCCTAACATATGTGTCAATTTCCTAACCTATGTGTCCATTTCCTAACCTCCATTTCCTAATTTTACGTGAATTTATATATATATATTTCAAGAAAATAATTTTATTTTGAAAAAATACTATTTTGCCAAAAAATATTTTTTCCTCCATAAAATATTTTTTTAATTTTTTTGAAAAAATATTTTTTTTATTTTTTTCCCAGAAATTTTTTTATTTTTTTCGAAAAAATAATATTTTTTCCAAGAAAATAATTTAATTTCGAAAAAAAATTATTTTCTGAAAAAAAATAAAAAAAATATTTTTTCAAAAAAATTAAAAAAATATTTTCTGGAGGAAAAAATATTTTTTGGCAAAATAATATTTTTTCGAAATTAAATTATTTTCTGGAAAAAAATATTATTTTTGGAAAAAATATTATTTTTCGAAAAAATAAAACTATTTTCTGGAAAAAAAATAAAAAAAATATTTTTTCGAAATAATTAAAAAAATATTTTCTGGAGAAAAAGGTATTTTTTGGCAAAATAATATTTTTTCGAAATTAAATTATTTTCTGGAAAAAAAATATTATTTTCTAGAAAAAATATTATTTTTCGAAAAAATAAAAATATTTTCTGGAAAAAAAATAAAAACAATATTTTTTCGAAATAACTAAAAAAATATTTTCTGGAGAAAAAGGTATTTTTTGGCAAAATAATATTTTTTTGAAATTAAATTATTTTCTGGAAAAAAATATTATTTTTTCGAAAAAGTAAAATTTTTTCCTGGAAAAAAAATAAAAAAAAAATATTTTTTCGAAAAAATTAAAAAAAATATTTTCTGGAGGAAAAAATATTTTTTGGCAAAATAATATTTTTTCGAAATAAAATTATTTTCTTGAAAAAATATATATATATATAAATTCAGGTAAAATTAGGAAATGGGGGTTAGGAAATGGACACATAGGTTAGGAATTTGACTTTATTCTCCACGCAGGTATGTTTATAGCCACGTAGGCAACTTAACAGTCACCTGGACAACAGTTAATGGGGACCAACGGAAAAGGCTAAATTTGCTTAAAATTAGAAAGATAAAGGAGTTAGTTGGGACAAAAAAAAAAGATAAATGACTAAATCGTTATCTGAAATTAAGTTAAGGGACCCCATGAGTATTTTAGCCCAAAATTAATTACTTAAAAAAAATTAATTTTAAATCCCAACTCTCCACTGGACGCAACGAACGGCGGCGAAAATGGACCGGACCAAAAACTGGATGACCCGGCCCGAACCAGCGAAGTGGCTCGGACCAGTGCCCATGGCTTGCTGCATTGCTCGGTCTTGCTCAGCGGCGTGTGTCTTGCTCGGCCCTTGCTTCTTTGCTTGTCGGCCAATGATCCGGCGATCCGGTTCTGCTCTATTTCTTCGTGATTCCGTCTTTTCCGAATTCGATTACAATTTTATACAAAATAAAATATATCGAAATTACATAAAGATTACACGGAAAATAAAAACACCTAGAACTACCCGCGGATTTTCTCACGGGAAAAACCATTACATGCTTTAAAAATGGGTCAAACCAACAATTGCATAATTAATAAAAATAAATAAATACACCATTCATATAAACCATGATAATTGGATCATATCACCTGCAAGAACACATCTAGCAAAATATTCCAACATCAAAATATATGAATATTTAAATTGCTATCAATTAATCACCAAAATTAATTAAAATAGCAAAAGCCTAAAAATCCGGCTCCGATACCAATTGTTGGAAAGTAAAACGCAGCGGAAGCGAAGTTTGGGAAAGATGATAATCGCGTTTTACACATCTACGAGCATGAGATCTATTTAGGCATGCTAATTAATTAATTACTAAGACTAATAAGCAATTTAAATATTATTTATTATTTATTAATTAAATATGTTGATTATTAAAATATCCTAATCTAGATCCAAGATCATAGGATATTACCTTTTGAAGAGTATTGGTTGCTTCCGTCTTGATCACCTTGTATTTCTACCTTTAGACCTTCTAGAGTATGATCCGCCTTAACCCGGACGTTGTGTGGGCAACGAGCTACCGGATCTTGTTTGGACTTCTATGGATCAGCTGAATTCAACACCTCACAACTCTCGATTTTCTTTTCTTCAAGTTATTCTGATATGTAGCAAGAATAAAAGTGTTCTCTCAATTGTGGAATCAAAGACACAAGTCAAGATCCACAATTAAACACTTAGAAGAAAAATCGAAATTCCTTGTGTATGAATGATCATAAAATCGGCCAACACCCAAGATGTCCTATTTATAGACTCTTGGACTACTACTAGGGATCTTAAGGAGGATTATGGAAGGACTCCCAATAAATTCATCTTACCTTATTAGGACTCTTCCTAATATAATGAATCTATTAATATCAACTTAGTCCACTAAAAGGTTGATATTGCACTTCCTACCAAAATCCCAAATTACGAAATTGGGCTCCTTATTAAATATATTATTTCCCGTATTTAAGATATCGAATGTCCATTAATTAATTATAAATTCTTGTGACTTTAATTAATTAATATCTTATCCAAGAGTAGTACCACTCGAACCTTATTATTATATCGGAATTAAATCCACCTGCAGGGTTTAATATAATAATCATTATCGAGCTCCTCAAGGGGACATCATTAACCCGCACGAGTCGGGACACGATTTCTAGTAATAATAATAACTGTCGTATAAACAATATTATTGCCCAAGATACGAGGCTTATTGAGTCGATCATTTTGACTTTCACCTATGGTAAATCAAAGCAATAATTATTATAAATACATAATTAAATATTATATTCTTAGAATTAAGAAATAATAATTATCCGAGATTTACGTTCTTCTTACAGTCAGTACAGAAGACACTATCTCACCTCGATCCAGTTCAATGTATGCAAATACGCTAATGAATGCTAATAGTCAAGACCAACTATTCTCAAGCATACACTACAACCTTTTATATAATTTGTCTAATAATTATATAGGTTGTGAACTATTATATTATTTTATAAGGCACCGATAATGTGATCTTCCGTATGACACCAACACACCACATTATCTACAATATAAAATAATTAGACATTTCATTTGCATAACCATAACGTGAATAAATATGCAAAATATGTGATTAAATGTAATTAATATTCTCATAGGTAGTAACAGGGAAATTAGGTAATACAAGCATAAAGTATGATTTGCAGTATACAATCCTAACAGATCTGTCCCGTATGCTAATGCTATTGGATCTGTCATGTACCTTATGGTTAGTACTAGGCCATATATTGCTTATGTTGTGAGTTGTTTAAGTAGGTATATGGCTAATCCGGGAAAAACTCATTGGGAGGCTCTTAAGTGGTTACTTCGGTACTTAAAAAACTCTGTTTCTGATGGTCTTGTGTTTTCTATATCTGATGACGGGGTTAACCTTAAAGGTTACGTTGATTCTAATTATGCCAATGACCGGGATGAATGTAAGTCCATAACTTCTTATGTGTTTACCTTGTGTGGCTCGTGCATTTCATGGAAATCTCAACTTCAGCATATAGTTACATTATCTACTACTGAAGCTGAATATATTGCCACCACTGAAGCCTTTAAAGAGGCTATTTGGTTGAAAGGTTTACTTACTGAGATTGATGTTCTTCGTGATAATGTTGTGGTCTTTTATGATAGTCAATCTAGCATCCATTTGTGGAGAAATCCTGTTTTCCATGATCGTACTAAGCACATTGACGTCAGGCGACACTTCATCCGTGATATCATGGAGAAGGGCATAATTGATCTGAAGAAAATCCCGTCCCATTCTAATCATGCAGATATGGGCACGAAGTGCCTACCGGTCGAAAAAATCAGATCTTGCAAGTCGATACTAAATATCAACTCCCTTAACTGAAGACACTCCAGTCTTCCAGTGTGCTATCTTTGTGATAGCTTTTCTAGTTTTCTTTGTGATTCCTAGTTTTCTTTCTTAGTGATTGTTTTATGTCTTTATACTTGTACTAACTTTGTGTGTTGTGCAGGTGGTGTGACATTCGGCGATGATGACCTCTGTCTCTATTTGGTGTCTCGATGACTCATTTGGCCCAGGTGGAGAAATATTGGGTTGTGGGCCAAGATGAATTAAAAATGATGGCCCAAATACAACTTTACCCAGCAACCCACCATTAAGTGTGACCCGGTCCAGACCCAGGAAGCTTCCTTTTATTGTTCCAGATTAATCCTGGCCATTCATTTGGCTCAGTTAATCTCGGCCGTTGGTTTTTATATCTGACCTAATATAAAACCCCCCCCCAGAAACCCTACCCTTCACTTTGTGATTTCTGCCTCCATCCCCTTATCTCTCCCGATTTTATCTCCCTCTCACCTCGGTCGTTCCTGTTCTTTCGATATGGAACCCCAAACTGTTGGCCCAATTTTCTCTCTTCGTTTGTTATTCCGATACTCCTATAAATATCATTTTCGTGAGAGATGAAATATATAACAACAAAACAAAAATCTGAGAGTGAGCAGCTTATCTTCGATTCTTTTCTCTATGAAATAAATCGTGAGTTTTGATACTTCGGATTGGGCGATTGATCTGGATTTGTTGTTTCTGGGTGGTTTTTCAGTTGAACCTGGTTGTGTGCTTTTGTTCGACTCGGTGGTTTCTTCTGGTCTGGACGTGGGTTCATTTGTGGTGCTGGCCGCGGTTACTTTGTGTCCTGGACGTGGGTACCTGAGACAGAGGACTGAGCCGAGGCCAATTTTCGGTCGATTCACACCACTGTCACTCCTCATTTTTCAGATCTTGTTTGATCTGTTTTGGTTTGAATTCTTGAACCTAATCTCAGTTCTTTGTGTTCTGTTTTTGAGTTTAATTTCGTTTTACTTTGTGTAATTCATTGATATTAAGTTTGTTGTGTAATCCTTAATCCCCGTAACCATAAGAACTTTACTTGTAATTCGTTTACTGCTTTGTTGTGTAATTTTATGTATTCCGGATAGATACCCTACATATCAGTTCTCATGATGAGTCATCCTTTCATGAAGCTTGGACCAATTTTGAAGCTGAGTAACTACGTACCGGAAAAAAATCAAACTCAAAGCAATTGTTCTTAATTACACCAAAGGTAATTGGCTTCCATTACAAGAAAAATTTATAGTTGCATGGACATGTCAAGTTGCACAATTTGGTAATCGTGCCACTTCAAGAGGTGAGGGTGCACATTCTAATCTAAAGAGATATCTTCAAGTATCAACTGGTCGTCTTGGTGAGGTAAAGGATAGAATGTGCCTTGCCCAAGAGAATTAGTTTCATGAATCAAAGCTCAATTGTCTAGTGAAAGGATTCGCCATCCTCATAAAGTTGGTATTCCATTCTTCCAAGAACTCGTTACTCATGTATCCATATTTGCACTTGATGAGCTACATATGCAATATGAATTAGCAAAATCCGACAAGCTTTCATCTCAATGCAAGAGTCATTTTCAAGAACAATGGGTCTTCATTGTGCACATATGATTAGGGAGATGAACTTTAAATCATTGCAACTGAACAACATTCATGAACGGTGGAGAATTGATACAAGATCATTTGATCATGGTACAAGCTTGCATGATGGAGATGGGATTAATGTTCTTCTATCTGAATTCAAGTTTAAGTATGAAAGGATGCCTGTTATGCAGAAAAACAATACCAAAAAAACACTAACTCGGTTTGTTGGTGCTTCTCTTCCGTTGGTATTGGAGCCTATTGTTCAACCTCATAAAAGTCGTCCTTTAGGAGCAAAAAACAAAAAGTCTAGCTCCACAAAACCAGATTCAAAATCCAAAAGAAGTGATCCTATATCGATAGCCTCGACACTATGTCAGCTTCCGACTGTTATCATCACTTCCCAGCTCCAAGCCGCCTACTTCATTCCAGAACCTGATTCACAGTGCAAATGTGAGAACTAGCACCTTAATCCAGAATCCATGAAGTAGAATAAATAGTAGCAGAACAATTTGTTACCAAAACTAAAAGTTCTGTACCTGACACACCATCAAGCTGAGAACAGTCCTTTCTCTAGTGGCTCAGCACACCGCATTTAAGCCACCTGTCTGTTGGCTTAGCCTTACTTGCCTTTAGAACCATTGGGGGCCTTGCCCTTTCCCTTTCCGACCACATCTTTGGGCCTCAACTGCTTCTTGTTTTTCTTCTTCTTATTATTGGACCTACGAGGCCCAGAAGAGATAATAAGTGCAGCCTCTTTCACCCTCGATGTCTTTATCTAAGACTGAGCGGTGGACAATTTATTCATCAATCTTGCTAGATTGCAAGCAATCTCATTGCAGTTGAAATTCATGATGAACTGTGAGAAGGAGTAAGGTAGAGATTGAAGGATGAGATGGGTTTGGAGTGAAACATGCATCTTCAAATCGAGAGCTTCCAATCTCTCAATCATAGAGATCATCTTGAGGACATGGTCCCCAACTTTCTCTCCTTCCTTCATCCGAGCTCCAAACAGCTGCTTTGATATCTCATATATAGCTGTTCGGCTATGCTCCCCATAGAGTTCGGTCAGATGAGCCAGTATCTGCCTAGCAGAAGTCATTGTCTCATGTGCTCTCTGCAGCTCATTAGTCATAGAGCCCATCATAAATCCACGGACTCTGACATCATCTTTGACCCACTTCTCATGGGTTTCAACGTCTTCCTGATTAGACCTGTTCCGAGTAGGAGACGGTAGGATATCCGCCTCCAAGACGTATCCCATCGATTCCATACTGAGGACTGTCCTCAGATTTCGGAGGCAGGCGATAAAGTTTGGTCCGGTTAGGTTGTTTTTTTCAAAAAGTATTGCAAGTGGATTCATGGTCATATTTGAGATCTCTGCAGAAAGTAAACCAGATTTAATTAGTGTTATGTGAATTATGATCTAAGTAGAATAAAGGACTTCTCTATTCATGACTCGGATCCCACTAATTTTATCGGAAAAACACACTCCCATGTGAAAAATAGGAAGTCATCATGAGATCGACTTCTTAGTGGTGATCAAGTTCTTTATGAAATTAATAGTGGGCAAGCCATACGATTTCTGGTCTATTAGCTTCACAAAGTGGTGTCCAACATCAACCCATATAATGGATGATTTGATCTTTATTTTATCCCTATTCACTTGCCCTCATCCCATACGATTTATATGGCTCGCTGAACTATCTAAGTTTAAACCATCAACTCCTATCAGTCTGACAATTGAATCTTACCCGGCAATCCATACGGCTTCTAGGGGTTCGATTTGTCACAACCGAAGGCATCTAATGCACCCTAGGAATTTATCGACCTTTCCCAAAATACTACCCCAACATACTCGGAAGCATAGCATTTCAGTTTAGGTTTCAATCTTCCAAGAGTTTCATGGAGGGTAAGATACCTTGCACCTTTTCCAACTTAGTGTTTGTTAAGTGGGAGTATTTCGCGATTAACATTACACTTTGCACATTAATTCATTTACAATCGCGATATGATATTCATACAATATGAATAATGTAAATAACAACCTAGTTGCCACCAACATGTAGTTCATGAACCTTTCCTAAATATTGGGCCAAGCGAATGACCCAATCAAAATAAGGAAATAAAAAAGATCTTGAATCGTCTTCTTCATGATGGACAGTCTTGGGCCTCCGTCTTGAAAATACTATCTATTACATTTGAATAATTTGCGTCCTATACAAATCTTCTAGTAAATAAATAAATAGGCTCAAAATCGGACTTTACAACCCCATCGAATGATTCAAAACTAAGTCCATGAACTACATCTCCATCACATAAATATGTCAAACATACAACAAGCAATGGTGTGAATTAATCCAATTAATTCAACAATAATCGACAATTTAATTTTCGTCTGTAGTAAACCCTTAAAATATTTTCCTTAAATTACCCCATCATCAAAAAAATTCCAAATTTAATTATATAACCAAATTAAATATAATTTAATATTAGTAAAATCAATTTTCGAAAATATACTGAAAAACGAGACCCGTGCCTGATGGCCTAGAAGCTGCCAAGCAACACCAGGCAGCCTGTCGGGACACAGCCGGCACCCTGCCGCCCGTGCTCGGCCATGATCGGCCAGCGCGGCATTCAGCTGCAGATCAGGTGAGGTCTAACCAGACTGCAGGTGACTTTTGTTCTCTGCAGATAAGGTCTGACCGTCTGACCACTGCAGCTGACTTTAGTTCTCTGCAGATGAGGTCTGACCGTCTGACCACTGCAGGTGACTTTAGTTCCCTGCAGATGAGGTCTGACCGTCTGACCACTGCAGGTGACTTTAGTTCCCTGCAGATGAGGTTTGACCGTTCGGGCAGCCAAGTGCCTTTTCGTCTAACGAATGCACTCGGCTCGTTTATGGGCAGATTTCTAAAATCTTATGATTTTCGATTTTCATATTATTAATAAAAATTATTTTTCCAAGAAAAAATTGACTTATATCATAATATAAAATCACGAAAAAACGAATAATTAAATATCTATGATTATAATATGATTCCAAATCATAAAATTATCATCAAGCATGCAATCAAAATGCAAAAATTATCGTCTATACGATTGCATTGACCTCGCTCCGATACCACTGTTGTAATTCATGCCATAAATCGAATATGCAGCGGAAATAAAATCGCACAAATCATGCTCATCCGAACTCCTAAAGAGGATCGATCAAGGATCGTTTAAACGAATAAATAAAAGAATCGAAATCATATCCTCATAGACCTGACTTCTTTAGGTTGATGACGACGAACACGAATCCAATCCGTGAAGCTTTTGGAAATTCCAACGTCGAAAGTGCCGAATGTCTCTACGAAACATGCGTCGGAAAAATGCCTGGATTAAACTTCTTCTTCTCGTTCTTCAAGAACACGGCTATAAGAATATGGAATATGCTTTTTAATTCTCTCAAAAACAACAAGAAGAAAAACTAGTTCATAAACTATTTTTCTCTCTCTTATTTTCTTTTTAACGTTTCTGTTCACACTTCCAAAACTGTTGGTTGTTGTATATATAATACAACAACCCACTTGTGAAAGTTTTTTCCCCTATTCTGTAATCCTTCACATGGCCGTGCAATAACCAACAAATCACATATGATAAGATATGTACAAAAAAGGGGACGGTCATATTACATTAAATGGTCCAACCATTTACTTTGTGTTCTGGACCCCGTGTATCTAGTCTGATAGATAAACCTTGGTCCGTCACACTGTATTTAAATTAATTAATCTAATTAATTAATTATATCAAATACAATATAATTAATTTCTCCAAGAAATAATTATATTTGAATTAAATTAATACCCAGTAATTATTTAATTCATTTGATCGATTTAATTTATCCAATAAATTAAATTCAATTAGACATCCAATATCTAATATTTATTAAGAGAGAATAGGCATAATTTAATCCATCATTAATCCTGTATGCACGACTCTATAGGTTCGTCTCAGTTAGCAATGGGAGGATCCAAAGAGTGTGAGGAACACTTAGCCAGTCCGTGGCTCACACCGAAACCCAATTGAGAACGAAGGATGGGAATCATTCAAAAACCTGTTATGAATACCGTGTACGTATAAACCCTTCAATCATATGTCACGATCAAGCTTTAGGGTCACGGTTAGGTCAAACTCTGTTTATACTTGACTCTATGCATATGTTAGTGCATATCAAGATCACAGAACTCTCTGTATCAAATACAACTAGTTCAATCACTTTGGCCAAATACTTTTGATCTCATTTACCACTAACAACATATGGCATTATCCCGTTCACTTACAGGAGAAAGAATCATTTCTTGATGTTCAATAAAGACTGCTGCTTGCCCATTAAGTTGCACTTCGAGGTTGATCCCTACCTACAGGTGTTTGGGTCGAACTACTCTAATGACTAACTTAATAAAACAAACACATCTTCTACTGAACCCTCAAGTCAAAGGTTCGCGCATACCTATCATAACCTTACGATTCAGTCATTGACTATCCTAGATTGAAAACCATGTGACCGAATCGATGTGAGTCGTATCCGAATATATTAATCCAATTAATATACCCATACTGAATGTTCCCACTACTCCTGAGTGAAGACATGCACATGTCCAAGTATACGATATACAAGTCTTCGTCAAATAACTTAATGCATATCTAAGTTTTATCGACTTGCGGATAAGTTAAACTTCTGAGTTCTAAACACTTCAAGTGCAACACTCCTTATCTCATAAGGAGTGGAATGTTTCTACTCAAAAGCACGAACATCATTTCTATTTATTTACCAAATCAAGAACGCCAATGATATACAATAAATAAAGAATTAATCACTGCATTTTATTAATGAATACATAATCACATAAAAATGCCCTAACTCTCTTATCCTCAGAGTGGCATTTGAGGGCATACGCTAACACACGCTAATGCTTGTGCTAGCGCATGCTAATCTCTCCGGTATATAAATTGGACAGCAGTCGTGTTCATCATTATCCACTTCATTTCCTTTTCTCTCCGCGGGTGTGAGTCGAGGGCGACTAGGGTTCGTGACCTTGGCCTATTTTGTTCCATTCAAAGGTATTTTGGAGTATCCTAGATGATTATAACACCATCTAATCTATTGCTCTTCGTTGGATCGAGGTAATCCCTTGATTTTTCTTGAGTTCACCATTTTGTAGATTTTGTTCTGGATCTCATTTCCAATCTGATTTTTGTGGAATCGATTGGTGTTTAATGTTGTTGTTGATCATGTTCTATGGATTGTATGTCCATAATTCTGACGTCTTCAACTTGGTTGACGATTCTAGGGTTCTTGAGGAACCGTGAACATTTAATCTTCGATTAAATGTTCATATGAGTTTTCTTTCGTTGGTTTGAGGCGATTTCCATTGTTATTGATCTTGCTCCTTGTTGTGATCGTGTTTTCGTTGTTTCTTGTGGAAATTGTAGGTTTTGAGGCACTTCGGCCGAGCCGTGTTCGTCAGAGTATTTGTGTGCCGATTTCTAGGCAAGTATCTTGCCCATACACTTCGTGTTTTGTAGATGTAATGGTTGGTAATGGGCTGTGTGTGCAATTTGAATGTTTTAATGAATTTTCAAAAGAACCGGTATATTCTCGATAAAGGTTTTCTTCGAATCAACCCGTGTGTTTGTGAACGAATGTGTCATTCTGAGAATGTGTATTAGCGTTGTATATTGGAATGTCTTGTTTTTGTGTGGTACCATTGTGTGCGACTATATCGCTAGTGGACTTAAAGTTATATCCCTTCGACAAGGGGTGTGTGTGGATATGTGTGTTTACTGTTGAGTATGTGATGTTGTGTGATATTGGTTGTGAATTAGTATGTGACCGTAGGGTTATCCAAATCGGGTATGTCTTGTGGAGACTCCGAGGTTCGTGGCTTGATAGCCCGATGCCAGGATAACTTATGGTTGTGAATTAGTGTGTGTGACCGTAGGGTTATCCAAACCGGGAATGTCTTGTGTAGACTCCTAGGTTCATGGCTTGCTAGCCCGATGCCAGGATAACTTATGGTTGTGGTTTGATTGTGTGGCGTACGTGTCATGGGTTATCCAAACCAGGTATGTCTAGAGGAGGTTCCGAGGTTCGTGGCTTGCTAGCCCGATGCTAGGGTAACTATGAACGTATGTTATGTTTATGTTGCAGAGTTGTAGTCTATGAGTTGTTGTGTGACTGTTGTCATGGTGACGTGTGGTACCGTGTAGTTTTTCATTGGGTTATTCACTCGGGTATGTTCTGCGGGAGCATCTGAGGTTATTGTCTTGCTAGCACGGGACGTGAATATTCCTTGGGAGTATGGTGATATGGATGATTGGGTCGCGGACCCCGTGTTTTGTGATCGAATTTGTATTTTGGAAAATAATATTTGGGCTGTGTCCCTAAGTGGTTTTCGATAAGTTGAGGATTCTTCAATCCTAAATATTTTCAAAACTCCCGAGACCTTAAAATATTTTGCAAGATGTATGTCGGTTTCATTCTTACCTTTCATGGTTCGAACTGTTTTACTCAAATGAATTATCTAGGGAAGTCTTTTGTTACGTTTAACTGGTTGGCTGTTCACGATTATTATGTTCTCGAAATATGTTGTGTATGGCTCGTATTTTCAATTTATACTTGCACTAACGAAATAGTGGAATTTTGCTAACCCCCGAGTAATCGGGGGTGGATGTCTGTATTGCGTCCAGGTACATGCAGGTCCTTGGGGAGCTAAACACTGGACCGTTATGAAGGATGATGGAAGACGAATGATACTAATCACATGAAGGCCATTTCTGGGTGCTGTTAGTCGGAGTTTGCTATATTGTATTTTCTACTGTCGTATTTTATGTTTGTGAGTGTGTTTGCCCTTGCATGGGTATAAGACCTGAAAGAGATGTGTATATGTAAGTTGTATGCTTGTGGTTAAAGACCAAATCGGTTTAATGGTTCGTTATTTAGTCATGTCGGCATGTAATGTAATGTCTTGGTTCTATATTTAGCCTGGTAGATCCACACGGAGAGGGTCTACGGCGTTGTAGTATTCCCGAGTGGATTGGGGGTGTTACAGAATATGGTATCGGAGCTTAGGTTGTAGAAACCTAGGCTATCGGGTTAAGTTGTGTATTTTTGAGTCTTGTCTTATCGGGTTGTGTCTGACTGAGTCATGTCGCGATGCGTCGCATGTGATGTCGGTCGTGATTAGTATCAAGATGCAACTAGCATCTTCGTGCGATCTATGGATGTAAGTCTCCCTACTATATGTTGTGCCTCGTGTTATACGAGTTTGTGTGATTCTGTGTTATGAGGTGGAGTTTTAAATGTGAATTATGAGTACGTGACCTATGCTTGTTTGATTCTCGTATTGTGCTTGAATGAGGAGTGGTGCCGGTGTATATATCTTTGTATAAACCGTTTCTACATGGGTAATGACTTTGGTACTTTAAGGTTTTGAATGTTTTTGGGGAGTCACATAATTTTATTTTAAAACATCCACCAAGGGAGGATTTTTTTTTTTAATTTTCGTATAATGAACTCAAAGTCGAATTTTTTTAAGATTTCAAACTATTGATATTTCATTTTCATCTTGTACTATAATTTTTCAAAACATGATTTTTAAACTCAAACGAGGTTTACCAAATTTACTCGGGATGACTCTGATTTTTAACTTTTCGGTTCATGGTTAACAGACAGGAAGTATGTGTATGGTGTTGTTTGTGTGATATCGTATATATGTGAACCGATGGCGTTTTGATTTGTATGTTGTTGTTTATTTGTAACCTTCGGTTCTAGTACTGTTTGGGATGTGTTCACGATTATGTTATTGAATCAGAACAGTTAGCGCAAACTAAATATGAGGCTACCACGCACTAATGTGGCTTGGTAGCGCACGCTAATCTCTATTGTAGCACGCGTTGATTAAACTGGGCAAAAGCTATGAAACTGCACTTTTAGTCATTAGGTCTAACTTCTGCAGTCGTAAAACGATCACTTGTGATTGTATTCTACGTGTGCTGTCTGGTGATGACAATTGTTGTGTGTGATTATGGATTATGATTTTTGTTGCGCTAGGGTGAGGAGGGTCGAGAGTTTATTGGTTGTCGGGGAGAGGAGGAGAGGCAGACCGAGGAGGACGTGGGAGGAGCAGCTGAGATTAGATTTGAAGGCCTTAAACCTTTTCGAGACCATGACTGTTGATAGGTGCGCTTGGAGGCACCAGATCAGAGTTGTGGATTCTTTTGTAGGGAGCGGTGCCGTAGTTCAGAGCCTCAGGGTTGGGTTGTCTCGGTTAGCTTTGACCTAGAGCATTGCATTTTTTACTTTTATTGTATTTTTTATTCTATTGTCTTTGCATGTGGTGTATTTTTGACAGGGAGCTGTGGGTAGAGTCAACCTCTCTTATGTTAGAGCAGCGTTCATCGGGAGTGAAGTAGCCAAATTCCGCTTAGGTAAGTCCCATGTGGATTAAGCCATGGGCTCATGTATGGTGTCGAGATTTTTCGAATTATATGCTTTCCTTTGTATTTATCACT
The DNA here is from genome assembly GCA_033398695.1 of Orobanche coerulescens. Lineage (NCBI taxonomy): Eukaryota > Viridiplantae > Streptophyta > Magnoliopsida > Lamiales > Orobanchaceae > Orobanche > Orobanche coerulescens. The sequence goes on from CM065813.1 coordinate 32,027,710, forward strand.
CAATATTCTGTTGTGCACTAAGCTGGGGGTCTTCACGGAAACAACCTCCCTACCGTAATAAGTAGGGGCATGATTTGCGTACATCTTACCCTCCCCAGACCCTGCTCTGAGCGGGATATACTGGGTATGTTTGGTTTGGTTTTGGTTTTAGGTGGTTACTTGTTAGTATGTCGAGAGGCAGAGGTCGTGGTCATAACCGTTGTACTGATGGCCACGACGATCAAACGTGGGACCAAGAGAATGTTGTCGGGAATGATATTGGTATTTGTGTTACTATTATATTGCAACAAGTAGCGACACAGATGACTCATTTGACCCAGGTGGTTCAACGTAACACTGATGCGACTCGGAACGTTGGTGCAAACCAATAGATTCGAGAAGTGGTTCGTATGAATCCCCTTCGATTCGCTGGTGCTGCGGATGTGTTGGGCTGGGATGGTTGGCTTTTTTAGTTGGGAAAGATATATGAGGCAGTTGATTGTACCGAAGATCAGAAGGTGCCTATCGCTCAGTACCTTCTTGACAAAGATGCCGCTAATTGGTGGGAAGCTGTTAAACTTCGGGATCGTGTCGTCATGTGGGCGGAGTTCCAGAAATTTATGGAAGCTAGATTTTGCCCGAAACCGATCAGAAATCAGAGGATTCGTGATTTTTATTTTGCAGAACCACAGGATATATCAGTGTCGTAAGCTATCATCGATTATAGCAAACAACTCGTCTATATGCGAGATCAGGTGAGGACTGGAGAAGAGATGATCCGTCATTTCGACATGCAGATAAAGTTAGAGATTCGCCAGTATATGGCAGGACTCACTTGCACCATGTTGAGAGACTATCAGAATCGAGCCTTAGCCTACGAACTAGCTTCGTTATCATCGGAACGTGTGTCCGAGTTGAAGAAATAGAGGAAGTCTGATGATCTTATGGTCAGTACAGGAGTTGGAATTTCTAAACTGCAACAACGTGGTCTTTCTGCCGTGAAGCTTCATCGTTCGATGAGTGGAACTGAGAGTTCCAAGTCGCCAGCTTTGACTCCCGGTAAGGCCAGAAGGTGTTTCAACTATAATGTGCCAGGGTGTGTACGTGCACATTGTCCTTCCCCGCCAGTAACGTGTTACAAGTGCGGACACGAGGAACACAGAACTCAATTTTGCGGGTTGGTTACCGAATCTTTAAAGGCATACACTCCAACACCGGTATCAGGATCGACTCTGAGAAGTCCCTGTAGTCTGTCAGTTGTTTGTTATGTTATTACCTTGTTACTGTTGCTTTAAATTTCGAGGACAAACTTCTTTTATTGGAACTGTATCGTAAAATTTAGATTTTTAACTTCTGTATTTTTCAATATTATCGACTTGTTTGTGTTCGCTGATACTTTCTGAACTTGTTCTATTCTTTGATTTTTGTCCTTTGAACGAGTTGTGATATTGTTTTGGATTAATCTGTTTATCATTATGACCTTTCCAAGTTCGGTTCGACTCTCGTGAGTCCTATGCGAAATGAACGTCTTGTAGTTCTTGCAAGTTCATTTAATGTCTTGAGTTGAGGTGTGAACTTCGAGTTGTTGTTCGATCATTGTTGTCCAATCGTTATTGTCTGATTGTTATTGTTCGATCTCGTATCATGCTTATTGAGCATCTGGGCCACTTCGTAATTTCCTTAAGTTTCGGGTAATTGATCCCGTATGTGATCTTCCAAACCTCTGAGGTTATCAGAATTACATACGTGTTCGGCGTTAGACTCATGTTTTGATTGTTGTGCTGCTCGGATTTATCAACCATAGTGATTCATGTCTGTTGTATTTTGTAAACATTCTTGCGTATTGAATCGGACTGTAATAGCTCTATACTGCATGAGGTTTGTTGTGTGCTGTCAACAGCAGATAACATGTGTTGTCTAAGGTTGCCTTGCGTTCATTGTTTCATGTTTTAAGTTTCGGGACGAAACTTATTTTTAGTGGGGTAGAGTGTAATATCCAGGATTTTGGCGTCCATACATCTTGAATTATTTACCGATTCAAGCGGATTTGTGGTGCCTGTGTTTATGTGATCGAATGTCGTGCTTCATTATTTGTTCGTTTTCATTCAGATCGTTACGTGTTTGTCGTCCCGGTGGAGAGTATCGTTGTTGTGATGAGTTCCGGTTCGATATACGTGTAGTACACGCTATTAGGTGATGTAGCACGCGCTACTCTGCAGAGTTAGCGCACGCGACCTTATGGATAATGCACGCTAACGCGAGATGCTGAATCTACTGCATTCGGCTGGGAATTTGGCAGCACACGCTAGACCTGGCAAATCATTCGTGTCGTGTACTTTGGTGTTTCGTGTACCTAAAGTATAAACCCATACACGACACGAAATGAATCTGTCGTATCGTGTCGTGTATGGCGCAAATTCGTGTCGTTTCGTATCGTGTTTTCGTGTCAGGCACATAATATAAAATAAATATTAAAATATTATAAAGATAACAATTTAAATATTTTAATATTATTTTTATAGGTTTTAGTAGACGAAACGAAACGAATGGCAACGAAAATACGAATGTTTACATGAAATTTATGAAAGTTCACATTAGATTTTTGAATTTTAAAGTTTAGTACAAACAGAATTCATAAAATGTATGTTTTTATAAAATTAAACATAAAATTTTTAATTTTATTATAAAATATTACATATATATAAAAATATTTATTTATTGATTTATTTCGTGTACCTCATGTCGGGTCGTGTACCCAAAGGGTAAATACAAAACCGACACTAAATCTCGGTCGTGTATTTTCGTGTCATGTACTCAAAATGCAAACACAAACATAAAATTTTCGTGTTGTTTTCGTGTCGTGTGGTAAATTGCCGGGTCTAGCACACGCTATGCAGCTCTATAGCGCGCGCTAAGTGCAGCAGTTAGCACACGCTACGGGGAGGGTAGCGCACGCTAACTGGTAGTTCGGGGGCGGTCCAGAAGCTACTGGACAGGGAATAAGGTCCCGATAGCGCATGCTAATCTGTCCGATATATAAACCGGACAGCAATCGTGTTTCATCATTATCCACTTTATTTCCTCTTCTCTCCGTGGGTGTGAGTCGAGGGCGACTAGGGTTTGTGACCTTGGCCGATTTTGTTCCATTCAAAAGTGTTTTAGAGTATCCTAGGTGATTATAACACCATCTAATATATTGTTCTTCGTCGGATCGAGGTAATCCCTTGATTTTTATTGAGTTGGCCATTTTGTAGATTTTGTTTTGGATCTCGTTTCCAATCCGATTTTTGATGAATCGATTGGTGTTAACTGCTGTTGTTGATCATGTTCTATGGATTGTATATCCATAATTCCGACTTGTTCAACTCGGTTGACTATTCTAGGGTTCTTGAGGAACCGTGAACATTTAATGTTCGATTAAATATTCATATGAGTTTTCGTTCGTTGGTTTGAGGAGATTTCCATTGTTATTGGTCTTTCTCCTCGTTATGACCATGTTTTTGTTGTTTCTATCGAAAGTTGTAGGTTTAGAGACACTTCGGCCGAGCCGTGTTCATTGGGGTCGATTTTGAGGCAAATATCTTGCCCATAGACTTCGTGTTTCGTAGATGTAATAGCTGGTAATTGATTGTATGTGCAATTTGAATATTTTCAATGAACTTTCAAAAGAACTGGCATATTCTCGATAAAGGTTGTCTTCAAATCAACCCGTGTGTTTGTGAACGAATATGTCGTTCTGAGAATGTGTATTAGCGTTGTATATTGGAATGCCTTGTTTTTGTGTGGTACCGTTGTGTACGACTATATCACTAGTGGACTTAAAGTTATATCCCTTCGGCAAGGAGGGTGGGTGTGGATATGTGTTCTTACTGCTGAGTATGTGATGTTGTGTGATATTGATTGTGAATTAGTGTGTGACTGTAGGGTTATCCAAACCGGGTATGTCTCGAGGAGGCTCCGAGGTTTATGGCTTGCTAGCCCGATACCAGGATAACTATGGACATATGTTATGGTTATGTTGCAGAGCTGTAGTCTCTGGGTTGTTGTGTGACTGTTGTCGTGGTGACGTGCGGTACTGTGTAGTTTCCTATTGGGTTATTCACTCGGATATGTTATGTGGGAGCATCCGAGGTTCGTGGCTTGCTAGCACAGGACGCGAATATTCCTCGGGAGTATGGTAATGTGGATGATTGGGTCGTGGACCCCGTATTTTGTGATCGGATTTGTATTTTGGAAAATAATCTTTAGGCTGTGTCCCTAAGTGGTTTTCGATAAGTTGAGGATTCTTCAATCCCAAATATTTTCAAAACTCCCGAGATCTTAAAATGTTTTTCAAGATGTATGTCGGTTTCATTCCTACCTTTCATGGTTCGAACTGTTTTACTCAAATGAATTATCTCGGGAAGTCTTTTGTTACGTTTAACAGGTTGGCTTTTCACGATTATTATGTTCTCGGAATATGTTGTGTATGGCTTGTATTTGCACTTTATACTTACACTAGCAAAATAGTGAAATTTTGCTAACCCACGAGTAATTGGGGGGTGGATGTCTATATTGCATCCAGGTACTTGCAGGTCCTTGGGGAGTTAAACACAGGACCGTTACGAAGGATAATGGAAGACGAATAATACTAATCATATGAAGGCCAGTTTTGGGTGCAGTTAGTCGGAGTTCATTGTGTTGTCTTTTCTACTGTCGTATTTTCTATTTGTGGGTGTGTTTGACCCTTGCATGGGTATGAGTACCGAAAGAGATGTGTATGTGTAAGTTGTACGTTTGTGGTGAAAGACCAAATCGGTTTAATGGTTCTTTATTTAGCCATGTCGGCATGTAATGTAATATCTTGTTTCTGTATTTAGCCTGGTAGATCCTCACGGAGAGGGTTTACGGTGTTGTAATATTCCCAAGTGGATTTAGGGTGTTATAATTTGATTATTAAGTGAGGAATTAATTAAGAAAGAGTATGACTACCGATGGTCTTTCTAAATCTCTGCATATACAAAATTGTATCATCTTGATCATTTCTCTCTCCTTAAAATAGAGTAGTAGCGCTCTTTGTATTTTTATTTGGTTGCAGATTCGTAACTTTGCTATTTGTGATCATTGGGTGTATCTAGTTTTATGAAGACTAACACGGGTGACATGGATCGATGTTCTATTTATTTTTTGATGCAAGTTGTGTAAACTTATTTCTCCTTTATCTATATTTAGTTTTTGTAAACTTAAATCTATTGTTTATTATCAGTATTTAAAGACCTTGATAATTAGACGATGCTAAGATTTCAAGTTCCATTCTAGAGTTGTACTTTACTCGGGGGCTGTTTGGCGGTTGCGGAATGATTTAGTGCAGAATGGTTGAGAGGTCAGAATGGTTGAGAGGCTCTGTATGGTTGAGTGCAGAATGAAATTTGGTTGTTTGGTAACTGTTCTGAATGGTAACTATGAATGGTCACAAATTACTATTTTACCCTTCTGTATAAAATTAGCGATTAAAAATCTCATTTTTCCTCCCCTTGCGCACCAAAACCTCTCCTTTTTATAAATAAAAACCCTAATTTTTATAAATAATTGTGTATAATATTTTTAAATTTAATTCATTTAAAATAATAATAATAATTATTATGATTATGTATAATATTTTTAAATTTAATTCAATTGAAATAATAATAATAATTATGCATAATATTTTTAATTTAATTCATTTAAATAAAAATAATTATTATGTATAATATTTTTTAATTTAATTCATTTAGAAAATTATAATATTAATTATGTCTAATATTTTTTTATTTAAATTCATTTAAAAAATAATAATAATAATAATTACAAATAATAATTCTTAATTTAAGAGGAGGGATAAATCTGGAAATTGTTTGCTTCTTAATGGTTGAGAGATGGTATGGATGCTTAATGGTTAAGATGTTATTGTATCCATTAAGAGGTCGTATTTTTTTTGCCAAACAATCCTGACCTCTTAGCGATTCAGAGGTAGGCTCTTAATGTAACCCTTAAGACCCAAACAAACATCTCTTTGTCGTGTGAAAGTATTTGTTTCATATTCATAGAGGTGATTCTTATCTCAAAGACGAGTTCTCTAAAGTTTTGCAATTAATTTAATGATCTCCTCATTATTAAGTAACAATTAGGGGTGTTCAAAACCGGATATCCGGACTTTCGGATATCCGAAATTTCGGATATCCGAAAGTTCGGATAGTAAATTTTGATATCCGATATCCGGAAAAAATATGAATTTTATTCGGATATCCATATATTCGAAAAAAAAATATTCGGATTTGGATATCGGATATCCGAATATCCGAAAAAAACTTCGGATATGGATATCGGATATCCGAATATCCGAATATTTTCTATTATTTAAAATATAAAAAAATAAAAAATTTAGGATTTTTCGGATATTTCGGATATCCGAATATCCGATTTTTCTGAAAAGTACTATCCGATATCCGAATCCGAAGTTCCGGATATCCGAACTTCGGATATCCGAATTTTCGGATATCCGAATTTTCGGATATCCAAACTTCGGATTTTCAGATATTTCGGATCGGATATCGGATATCGGATATTTTTGAACACCCCTAGTAACAATCACGTGCCGGAGAAATTAAAGAGGAGGGGTGTCTGTGTGTCAATAAAAATTAAAAGCGCAGAATGGGAAGTTTGTAATGAAGAAGGATTTAGAGTAATAAAGAAATATAGAGGGCCCAGGGGGTGTGTGAATTGAAGTTTGGGGTAGCAATAATGATATCTATAAAAATAACCAACTCCACCATCCACGTATATAGGGATGGACTCGGTTCCATTCGGTTCGGTTTTTGACCGAAACCGAGAGTCGAACCAAATATTCGGTTTCGGTTTGGTTCGGTTCTTTTTGAAGTTCGGTTCGGTTTCGATTTGGTTTGATGTTTTTTCGGTTCTCCACAATATAAATTCAAATATTATATGCAATAGAATAAGTTATATAACAACAAGCCAACAAGAGTTATATATATATATATATGTTCAAGATAAAAGCTAGAGTTGCATAGCAATTTCCAATTATCTCAAAATATATAACAATCGTAAACCACAGTAGCTCATTCTCTCAACCTAAATTAATTGAATCACAAATTCATGAGCATATTATCGGTCCTTCTTGGACCCATGAGGGTCTTACAAAAGGAAAACGAATTATACTAAAATTCGAAACACACCAAAATCACAAAAATAAGGTCATTTTAGTATGTTGAAATTGGACTTCGGTCCATTTCGGTCCGGTTCGGTTCCGCTCTACCCCGAACCGAGAACCGAACCAAATTAGTTCTGTTCGGTTCTGTTTTTTTGTTTTTCGGTTCGGTCTTCTTCGGTTTCGGTTTTTCGGTTATTTTTTCGAGTTTTTTCGGTTCGGTTTTGGATTTTCGGTTCCGAAATGCCACCCCTACACGTATATATTATTAGAGATGTTAAACGGGTTAGCCCTAGCGGTTCCGGGCTAGCCCTAGCGGGCTTCGGGCTAAACGGTCCGGGCTAAAAAAGCCCGGATTTAAACGGGCTAGAAAATATTGGCCCTAACCCTAACCCTAACGGGTTTCGGGCTAAACGGGCTAAATATTTAAAAAATCTATTTTTTATTTTTTTATAAGTAAAAAAACAATAACAATATATTTTATATATATAGTAACAACTATACTATAATAAATATAACAAAAAATACACTTTTATGTATATATATATATACTATATTAACAAATACAGTAATAATATATATTATATATAATATTAATATATATTATATATATAATATTAATATAGTGTATATATATATATATATATATATATATATATATATCGGGCTTTTGGCTAGCCTAGCAATTTCTAACACTTCAGGCAAGAAACGGTCCAAAAAGCCGGATTTAAGCAAGTAGGAAATATCGTACTGCTTAGGTTTTGGCGGGTTAAACGGGTCAGCCCTACATGCCCGAGCCCGTTTAATATCTCTATATATTATCCCGTTGCAATAATTTCAAAGCCCCAACATTACAAAGTTATCTCATGTCAAACCCCAACATAATTAGGGGCAACAGTCGAATTCAAACTCAAAATAATTGAGCCCAACTGAGGTCTTTTACGTGAGAATTACTAGGGCTGGGCACTTGAACCCAAAATCCCGATCTCGTTCCGATCCCGTTCCAAAAACTAGCGGGACGGGACGGGATAGTTTCTTAAAATGGCAATCCCATCCCGTCCCGTCCCACTCTGTTACTATTCAAATGGGACGGGATAGGACCGGGACCATCCCGATCAATCCCGTCCCGTCCCGTAATATTTAATATAATTAAATTTTTTTATATATCATTTAATCATGTAAACCCTAAATTGATGTATGATGTATGAAATATCAAAGTTTCAGTTTTAAGTTGATGTTTTCTGCACTTTCAATTTGAATTTTATCTTCACGTGTTGATGTTGATGTAATATGCACTATGCAATTAGATTATTAATCTATTGTTCTTTGTGCGTGTTTACGTTACTATCTATTTTGTTCTGTGTATTTTTTAAATTTCTAATGGATATTGGGGGTCACTTTTTTTTGGAATGACTAGTTTGGATTTTTTTTTAATTTCTACCTCATTCATTTGATAATTCCAAAATTTATAGCTGTCTCATTCGTTTTTTCACAGTTTCTGTCAAGATCAATAAATGTGCGGGATATCCCGTCCCGTCCCGGTCCCGACCCGAACCCGAACGGGATCGGGACGTGCGGGATGAATTTCAAAATACGCAATCCCGTCCCGTCCCATCCCGATAATTTATTTTCGGGACGGGACGGAATTCGCCCAATCCGGACCCATCCCGTCCCATGCCCACCCCTAAGAATTACCATCATTCCTCCTCCCAAGCCATTTAGAATAGACTTACCTTTACGTTCTCAATCAAATTATAGAGTGGGGAGAAACTAGAGACCCCGTCTCATTTTTTTTTTTTTTTTGTTTTTCGCGCCAAAATTAAATTTTAAAGCATCAAGTTTGTTTTTCGTGATAGGTATTTCTCTTCTTACATTTTTGTGTAAGGGTGAGGAATTAAGGAAAGAGGAAGATGAAAGGTGGTGACCTGACACCAGGGGCGGACCTATGTTGGGCATGGTGGTGTATGTGCACCACCAAAATTTTGTAAGAAAAAGACCTCTTTACCTATGTGAATGTTTACTCAACTCATTTTTAACAATTTTGTGTAGTGTATGACTGTGGCGTGTGCGATGTGCGTTATCATTTTTGTATTTTGTATCTACTCGTTATTTATTATTTGACAGTATTTGAATTGGTTTAAGAACTGAATTATTTAATATCCAGTCCTGAATTACTAGAGGTCATGTGTGAAATCTTAAATGTGTCCCTACAAGAAATGCTTGAATTTATTTTCATGTAATTTTCAAAATCTCAGTACTAGATACTTAAAAAAATAAGGCATAGTATGGGTATATAACAATCCTAATCACGGTTCACACAGAAAATTCAATATTGAATTAAATAATTCTAATCAAATGTGCTAACAATTTTAAGTTTGTTAATGTTTTGTATTAAATAGGATTTTGAAGCTGGGTCGGTTAATAAAGATAACATTTAAGTTTATTTACCAATCCAATCACTATATAATATTTTAATTTGATAATTTTTATACTACTTTTTTCGAAGAAAAAAAAAAGTTATGCATAGGCCCTAAAAATTGGAAACACTCTGTGGAGTACAAGTCGCACCTTCTCAATACTTTACCCATCATGTTCGTCGGAGCACCAGTAGAAATTTTGTGCTGGATTCGCCTATGCCTGACAGTGTTGGCTCCGGGCATCTTTGGCCTTGCCTTGGTCTACCTGCCATCCTTTCTATTTTCTTTCCTCCCTTTCTTGTTATTGCAAGTTGCTCTCTCTCTCTCTCTCTCTCTCTCTCTCTCTATATATATATATATATATATATATATATATATATATATATATATATATATATATATATATATATATATATATATAAAGTGGGTTCTGATGAGAATGATACTTAGTTGAGAAATAAAAATAAATTTGATTCAAATCTTGATTAAATGGATGACCTAGATTTATTATCACAAAAATTTGATGCATATAATGCAATATTTTAATGCATCGATGTTTTGATACATATAATGCATATTTTAATGCATTGGAATTTTGATGCACGAAATTCATATATTTCATGCATAATTAGTACAAAACTCATGCATATTCGCAATTCGCAGGATAAGAACCATTCTCATTTGATTATATATATATATAAGGGTGGGTTAAGGTGAAAATACAATTTAAGTTAAGAAATAAGAATGACTTTTATCCATAGATCTTGATAAATGGATGGTCTATATTTATTCTCATAAAAATTTGATGCATATAATGCAATATTTTAATGCATCGATATTTTGATGCATATAATGCATATTTTAATGCACGAAATACATATATTCCATGCATAATTAGTACAAAATTCATGCATATTTGCAATTCGCAGGATAAGAACCATTATCATTTGATCATATATATATATATATATATATATATAATGGATCAAATGAGAATGTTTTTTGAGTAAGAATAAGCATACCGGATACCGTTCACACTCTAGAAATCTTCTACCAACATTATCATTCTTCCATGAAATAACAAGAATTGCTGCTCGACGACAATGACATTTGACTGGTCATGGGCTTCCACTCGATTGCGGCATCTTCTTGCAACTTGTGCTCTCTTAAATGACAGATTTGTTGACGCAATTTTGGATCTTGCGGAGAATTCTAATATTTAGGCACAAGCAACCCACCTCCTTGTTGTAGCTTCAGATGCGACGAACCCTAGAATTTGAGGGAGTGAGAGTGACGTGAATTCTGTTTGTAAGTGTCGTATTTTTGAATTCAGATTGGTTTCAATTTGGAATTATTAAAAGCGTTTTTCTTTTCCTTTTTTAATGATTGAATTCAGATTGGTTTCGATTTGGGATTATTAAAAGCGTTTTTCTTTTCCTTTTTTAATGATTGAATTTAATAAAAAAAGATGATGTGGCAATTAAAAAATACATATGGATGCCATGTCAGCAACTATACCGGAAAATCCCAAATTTCGTCGGCACGCGTGTCGCACGTGATCGGAAACGTCGCCGTTTTTTAGTTTCCGACGAATTTGAGACGTAAATTGGACATTGTCAGAAAAATTGGGACTAAAATTGAGAAAAAGTTAATTTTGGGACTGAATCTATTTTGTCAGATAGTTATGGATCATTTGTGATTTGAACTCGCATTAAAATTATGCATCATATGTATCAAAATATAGATGCATTAAAACAAAGCATTCCATGCATAAGTTTTCATATGAAAAAAATTCTGACCATTCATTTAATCAAAATCTATGTACCAAATTTATTCTTATTTCTTAACTTAAAGCCCACTCTCACTAGAACCACCATATATATATATATATATATATATATATATATATATATATATATATATATAGGGATAGGATATGGTGAAAACTATTTATAAGGTGAAATCTAGAAACTAATAGACACCCTAGATAAAGAAGCAATCAATGGCTTAGATTAGACAAATAAATGAAACAATTTTCGAAAATCTTGTGCTGCATTTATCTAAATCTAAAGGGCATAATTGTTAATAAGTAGCAAATAAAACTACTATACTCTCACGTCCGCGATTTATAAGGAATACAGAATCTTTCCAAAATCTTGAAAAACTGAAGAACACGATCTTCTCCCCCTATAAAGGATAAACGAAACCTCAATCATGCAAAGGATAAACGAAACCTTCTCCCCCTACTGAAGAACATGAAACCTCAAGCCTTCAAATAACCTTTGCAAATTCTGTATTTGCTGGTGTTGCATTTTCGAAGGTAAAAGGTTGTTGGGCGTGAAAAGGTTGCTGGGCGTCTCTATCATAGATAGAAGGTAATTGTTTCTAGATTCGAATCTAGAATGAGTTCATCTCGAAATCGAAAACTCAAAATAGTTGTAAAATTATTAGTTGCACAAGACTCGATTTATATTACATGTTTTTAATTTCTTGTATGGTTGTAATAAAAATGTTTTGCATGTACTTTAGCTATTTAATTAATAATAACGCTTCGATGATTTTCTCACAAATAGTTTGTTGACTTTGTGATCAGTTAGATCCAAATTAATACACGACATGCCTCAAAGAAGCTGGGTAGTATTGCATAATCCCCTTTGGGATGCATCTGAAGACGAAAACGTGGAAGAAGGTTTGGCTTTAGTATTGCATTTAGTATTGCATTTTTTTACGGTTTTGGTGCATATTTACATAAAATTAACGCATTCTATTTGTAACGTCGAAAGATTCATTGAACCAAAAATATAATGCATACTTAGTTCAGTAGTAGATGTACTGATTTGAATTTTATTTATGTATTATTGCAGCTTTGAAATCAAAACCTGGTAAACAACACCTGAAGCGATCAAACCTTAAAGAGCCAGGTGATATGCACCAAAAAGTTTATGACCTATGTAAATGATCTAATAAAAATGCATCCAACTGTTACGAATATGCAAAATAATCGTGTTTAAATGCAACATATCATTCTTACGTATTTTATTTTCATGTGAAGTAGATTTATTTTATTTCAGTTTGATATTCTCATATAAGATAAACTAAATCCTAATGTTCCGATCGTTTTGTGTATATATTACAGAAGAATTTGTTTGGAGATTTCCTTGAAAAAGGGACTCCAAGAGTGTGCAGCGAAGGTTTATAATGCAACTGTTATGGTACCATGCCTTCCGTGGGTTGAGCCGAATAATAAACATGACTGCGGAGTCCACGTTATAAGACACATGGAGACGTATATGGGTCAATATGGCAGTAAATGGAAACACGGTTTCAATCTGAAGCTGAAAAAATAGCTGCAGTTTCTTCGTATTAAATATTGTGCAACAATTGCTACAGCTGAATGCAATGAGCCATAGGCGGATCCAGGACCGAAAAACCACTGGTGCACCGACCGTCCCACGAAAAACAATGTTGAACGATAAAATATATATTAAAATTACATTAAAGATAACAATTAATACATAAAGAAAGTCAGTAATAACAAATCGGGGGACAATGAGGCGAACATGTCATGCTGGAAAACTTACCTCTAGATCGAGGTGAGGTCGAGCCTCTTGGGGGGTACTCAGGACAGGGGACGATCCCCCTCGTGTGCGTGTGGGAAAAATAACAAAAAAAAATATAGGATCCGTACATTCACAAAGAAAATTGCCTACATTTACTGTCCATTTCCTGAAAATATGCTAAAATAACATCATTACTAATAGTTTTAAGTACATATTTTTCTATAAATGTTACAAGACGATTATTTAACCATTGATCACCCATCTTACTACATAACTCACTCTTCACATACTTCATAGCTGAGAAGACTCGTTCAACACTTGCAGTTGCTACGGGCAAAATCAACATTTCTTTCAAAAGTAATTTCTAATATTTGGTTAACTGAAACCCTTCAGCTAGTTTTATATTAAGGGTGCATCTTAATTTTTTCATCATACTACATAAATATTCTTCAAAAGAAGCAAGTGTTTGCGAAATACTTCAAGGTTGAATAAACAATTTTAAACACTTTAATTAATATCGCATTGATCAAAACAGATTACGTCAAATCAAAAAATATATTTAATAGGTATATATGACTTTACCTATTAAACTTCGAGAGTAAAAAATAATTAAACTCCTCGATAATTCAACTATTGCCAAAATAAAATAACGAGAAATAAAATACTAGATATTATCGGGGAAGGGGGTCTTATTCTGAAAAAAATCTGGTGGTGCACGTGCACCACCAGGTTATGCATAGATCCGGCTATGCAATGAGCTAAAGGATTATAATATCGATGTGGCCGACAGTTTGTATTTGCTTGTCTCAAAGGAGAAGCCATTGGATTTGGAGGATTTCCTGATTGGATTTCGTGTGGGAATGTAAAATATAGGCGTATTTCAGCATTTGGTTGAACTTTGCGACAAACTTTTTTTTTTGTGATGTTTTTCTTTATTAATATGGATTAAGGTAATTTTGGTGAAGTGTGCGAATTGTTAATTATTAATATAAAATTTTTTGTTTAGATTATTATTGCTCATATTGGTTAATAATATATAATCAAATTTTTTTTATAAATGCAACTATATGTCTGTATTAGTATTTTTATTTTCAGTAGAAGCTAAATATTAATTAGAACAATTAAACCTTTGATGAGAGGAAATTAACCAACATAGATAAATGGTTATTGAAATAAATTTGTTATGGTTTGACTATCTAGGTTGCGTTTCTTCATCCATTATCATTTCACACGTGTATGCAAAAATGATAAGACCTATTTTTAGCACATAATATATACCACGATACGCATTACTTTTGTTGCGTTATTAAGCAATTTCATTGTATATTTGTTATTATTTGTTGCATCAATCTGGTCGCTAGCAACCACGTCATCTTTAGGTTGCGTTTCTTTCATCCATCATCACTTTCTATGTATCGACGAGAATCCATATCCGAAACTTTTGCATTAAATCTATTATTATACCATCAAAACAATTGCATAATGCATAATTTGATTAAATTTAATGTATATAGAATTTATGCAATGATAATAAGACTCATTTATGCTCCATAATATTTGCCACAATATGCACTAGTTCTTTTGCATTATTATGCAATTTCTTTGCATAATCTTTATTAATATGTTGTGTTTCGAATTTAACTGATATTGCTTTGCACATGGATATACATGCTTAATATAATATTGTATTTAGTATTAATTATGTTGCATATTTCTCTCCGACTTGAACTGTAATATGTATTTCATACAAGGCGAGGGCCAAATATGTTTCCCAAAGAGAAACGACCATCTAGATTTTAAATGAACATCTCTCCAAATTATGTTGCATATTTCTCTCCGATTACGAATCATATAAATTGTATAAGAAACGAACAATAATTATTTCGAAGAAAGTATTAATATGTGAATAGAATCTATGGTATAAAGATGACCACCTAGATTTTAAAACTATCCATTGTTTCTAGATAACGTTATAAAGTGCATCAATGTTTGACTACTTATTCGAGAAAATAATTTCCAAAGTATGCAAGAGCAATTTCTCTCCATCCGCAAAAGACCATTGAGGACGTAAATATTTAATGCAATAAAAATTATGTAAAAATGCAATACTGTACGTATAAAAATGCAAAAAAGATAATGATGAAAACCGCAGAAGTTCAAATTCACCATAATAAGAATACAGTAACTGTAACTAAGAAGCAAACATTAAGCAACATTATTACAATTTCTAACATCATGGTGCCCCATCTTCTTGCACTTGTTGCAGCTCCTTGGCGGCTTGTTCGCATCTCGTAAAGCCTTTTCTTTCCTAGACTTCAGTCGACTACCACTACCTTTTGTTTTAACTTGATCAGGAGGCAACACAGAAACTTGATCTGGTATCATACATCCGTAATAGGTCTGAAATAACTGTTGTTTGCTGCTAGCATCAGAACGATTCTGTCCATCCTTTTTGTACTTAACCATTAATTCATCGAGATCTTGTTGCAATGCCTTCATCTTATCGAGATCCCCTTGTACAACACCAATACACCTCTTAGATGAAATGTGCAGTTTACTCAGCATAGCTACGATGTCGTTGTGGCTATCAGAAGTGTCAGTTTTGTAGGGTCCTTCACCCACTGAACAAGCATACCTTGTCCATCTAGTCATTATGTACTTTTCTGGAATTTTGTGCATGCGCAGGTTCTTTAAGACTGTAAAAACGTGTCGGCATAGTAAGCCATGTTTAAGAAAATTCTTACATTCACAATCAAAGGAATTTTCTTCAACATTAACATGAATCCTAAATACCCGGTTCACAAATGAATCCTCGATATCATATGTACTCGTCTTCTCACATATCCTGCTGATTTTAGATATCGAACAATAACATCCCGTAGATTTCATCTCCCGCTGCAACTTGAGGAAAATATTTATAGTGTATACTTGTGCTGCGTGCTTCTCAAATAAGCAATCAGTACGCATGATGGTAAATGTGTAACACCCCCAATCCTCTCAGGAATATTACATGCCGTAGAACCTTTCCTCAAGGATCTACAGGATGGTAACAACATAGAACGTCTCAACAATGCCTTTAAGGCTAAAATGACTCAGTAGACCGATTTGGTCTTTCAGTAAATACATACAACTCAAACTCATTACATGCCCACGCAGGGGTCGAATACAACACACTCCCGTCTGATAGGAAAGAATCTGCGTGAGAAAATAAACTATAACTAAACCAATGACCTCATACGGATCCTCGTGTGATTAGTATCGTTCATCTTTCATCATCCTTCGTGTCGACCCTGTGTTATGCTCCCAAACCTGAATGCAAAAAACAGACATCCACCCCCCGAATACTCAGGGGTTAGCAAAACTCCACTGTTTTGCTAGTGCAAGAACAAAGTGCAAATACGAGCCATACAATTCACATTCTACGAATAATAATAACCAAGAATCCTCAAAGATCCAAACGAAACGAAAAGTACTTCCCGAGGCAAGAGTTTGAGAAAAATATTCTAAAGCCGAAAGATCACAAATCAATGGAAATAATTTATAAAACAGTTTAGAATGTCATCGAGAGTTTTAGTAGAAAACAATTTAGGATTACCGAATCCTTATCTTTCCAAAATCAATAGGGGTCACAGCCCAAAGGTTTTTCACAAATAAAACCAACCACAATTCACAGGGCCAGAGCCCAACATCACGTGTCCTCGACGGACATAAAAATCAACAAAACATAATCGCGCACGCGCATCGCCTAGGACCGGGACGAAGCCACAAATCCCACTCGAGGCCTCGAAGGACCCTCTCGAGCTGGCTAGCGAAACAAATCACACACATCTCACGGTTGGATCAATCGCTTATTGCATCCTGGCCACATGATCGCATGCCATGTGCCACCATAGATTATCTCAGGCTCTCACGATTGGATCAATCACTTGTTGCATCCTGACCACATGATCACGTGCCATGTGTCTGTAATATCCGCATTTTTCTTTCCCCTTGTATTTTTCTTTTCGGTGTATTTCTCGGTCGTAGTGACCCTCATGTACCTTACAGTGTATCTTTCCCGTCATCTATTGATCTGAGACTCGTTATTGTTGTGCGGAACCGCTGTTTCGGGTTGACGTGGATCCATTCTATGTTTCGATGCGTCTTGAGATGTCCCGTTTAACGTTTCGTTCATATTCCGGTGTTTTGGACCGTTATATCTCGTACCTAGCGCACGCTATATTTTCTGCTTAGCGCACGCTAGGGGTCACTTAGTAGCGCACGCTACGATTAAGCCAGCGCGCTAGAGGCAAGCCACAGGAGTGGCGGCGGCGATTACGATCCTGCGGACTAGTGGATTAGCGTCGCTACGTAGCCTAGTGCACGCTAATGTTGGGAGTTAGCGCACGCCGCGCCCCGATGGCGTGCGCTAGTGTGGATGTCCGATCTTGGACAGGTTTGCCATGGACTCTCGATGCCCGGTAGCGCCGCGCTATTGGTCGATAGCGCGCGCTCTGCGATACACTTTAGCGCATGCTATGTTTGGTCGATAGCGCGCTAACCGGATCAGTGTGTGCTTGACGGATTTATACGGACTCGGTGATGTCCAGTAGCACACGCTATTGGTCGATAGCCCGCTCTACCGAGAGGTTATTAGCGCACGCCACGTTTGGAGTAGCGCACGCTATGACCGTAATCGCTCTTTGGGTAGTCTGTTTCGTTAGCGCACGCTAACCTGGAGGATTAGCGCGCGCTAACACTCCCTGGCTATATAAACCAGGGAGTTGACCCAGATGAACGTATTACGTTCATTTCTTCTCCTCCCCGCGGCTTAGAGCTCCTTTGGCGATTTCGGGCGATTCTTGGCGATTTCTTCCTCCAATCATCTCATCCAACATCTTCCTTAAGTTCTTGGTTTATTATATCAACATCAACACGAATCTTTCATCCTAATCCAAGGTAATTCTCTTAGAACCCTACTTTTGGGCGATTTGGGGGTTTTGGGATTTTCTTACGATCTGTTCCGTTTTGTTGGTGGATTCATGATGAATATGATTAATCTTGTTGGTATAATTAGTTTTCCTACGGATTCATGGTATATTTTTATGGTTTTGCGAAATCGAGAGGGTTTGGTTGTGGTCCGCCCTCGTTGTTATTTTTGTGCGAATATACATGAATCGTAGGCGGGTTTTCGGGTGTATTCCATTTCTGTAATCGTTTAGGAGTGGTTGTGATTGTGTTATTCGAATCGTTAGGTTCATTCGTCGGTTCCTCGCGGTCGTGCTTGATTCTTCCGTTCCGTTCGTGTCACCGTCTATTAATCGAGGCAAGTATCCTTATGAACTTACGATCTTGACATAGTAGTATTGTATGGGAAATGTGTGTGTGTGTGTATACTCACTACGGGTTAGACCCGACGGGGTCTCGGTAGGGCTCCACGAAGCTGTGGAACCGTGAGTTGCTTTTAACCACTACGGGTTAGATCCGACGGGGTCTCGGTAAGGATCCACGAAGCTGTGGGTCCGCGGTTAATTGTGGTGCATTTTTACAAATGTGATTTGATATTGGCATTTCCGGAAATGAGTGTTTTGGAACTATGTTTTCTTGATTGCATGCATTTACTATATGTGTAAGATGTAATTCGTTCATTTGGTTACTTGTACTAGCGTAATTGCTAACCCCTCTGGGGACCCGTTTTGGGGAAATTCGTTTTATGAATTTCAGGTCAGGTTCATCGAGACGAGCGGGCTGGACCGATTACGGATGATGGTCGTGCGTGATGATTGTGCACGAGTGACGTCTTAGTGTCTTTTATCTTTTCATCTTTTGTGGTCTTTGAACTAATAGTAGTACTCGAGTACTTAAGAGTTCTTGTTCGTCCGGATTGTATTGTTGCCTATTATGTTTGTGTTGGATGATGATGTTATGTTTGGCCAGGTTGAGCGGGTGGATTATTGTTTTGCGTCTTTATGACGAGGTGTTATTTTGTCGTTTACGTGAGTCGATGAGTATGATCTTTGTTCGGCTGGTGGGTCCCATATAGGGATTCACGGTCTTGTAATATACCTCGAATATCTTGAGGGTGTTACGAGAAAATGGTATCGAGCTCTAGGTTTATGGATACCTAGGCTTGTCGGTTTATTAGGTCTTGTGGTGTTTTGTTTTGCACATCATCGTCACGCTGCCATGATTAGGTACTACCGGTGTCAGTAAGTTTCCCTTCCTCTGTTCCTTATTTCCTTGTATCGTACCTTTGATTCTCGACTTGTGATTGTTCTTTTCTTGTACTTACCATCGTATGGCTTTTGCTACTTATTTAACATCGGTATGGATGCCGGAAGAGGCCGTGGTCGTGGACGTGGTCGTGGGCCGGCCGAGGGCGTGGGGCGGCCGGTGGGGCGGCCACGTCGCGATCTTGAGGCCGCGATCTGGCGACCGTCATAGTCATGCTTCTTCTCAGGAGCGTGCCGACCTTGGTATTGCGGCCGTTATGCAGCAAATGGTGAATCAAATGGCGGCGATAGCTCAGGCGGTTCAGAACTCGGATCAGGCCCACGCTAATCGGGGCGGAGCGGACCGTTGGCTCCAAGATGTCATCAAGATGCATCCTCCTCAGTATTCGGGAGCTTGGACCCGATTGGTAGGAAGGGTGGATCAAGGAGATATCTAAAGTCTTGTTGCTACCAAGCTGTCAGAGGACCGAAAGGTCCTATTGCCCGATACTTTCTCACCGGGGCCTTACGGTGGTGGGAGGCCGTTGGGCCCAAAGATCATGCTGCTTCGTGGGCCGAGTTTCAAGAGTTGATGGAGACTGAATATTGCCCGTGGCCGGTCAGACAGGCTCGGGTACATGCTTTCTATGATGCTCAACCGCGGGATATCCCCGTATCTCAAGCTATTGCTGATTTTAATAAGGAGTTTGGGTTATGTGAAGACCCAAGTTGTCGAGGAGAGCGACAAAATTTTCCATTTTTCCAGACGGATGAAGTTGTCGATTCGGGACTATATGTCGGGGCTCGTCTGTACTACCTTGAAAGATTACCAGAGTAGGGCCCTTGCTTATGATATGTCGGTGATGGCTAGCGTGGCGGCCCGCGAGAGCAAGAAGCAGAAGTCCGCCGGGAATTTTTCGGGCCACAAAGGTGGGGGTCAGCAGAAATTCCAGTCTGCTAACTTTTCCGCTGGTGGTGGCCCAGCTCGATCTACTGGGTTTCCCCGTAGAGCTGCCAGTGCCCTTCTCGAGAGGTGAAGTGCTTTAATTGTGGCCAGTAGGGCCACATCAGTCGTATTTGTCCGAACCCTTTGCTGACGTGTAATCAGTGTGGCCAGTTGGGCCACAAGGCTGCTTTCTGTGCTGAGAGGGAGAGAATTCTTGGTGCCCGGGCTTCCACTCCAGCGCCTAGGGAACCAAGCGTGAATCAAGGATCGTTTGCTTCTCAGTCCCCACCGAGTGCCAGTCGAGGGAGAGGTCGGGGTCAGACCGCCAGAGGGGGAGCTTCTAGTGTCGGCTCCGCCATACGCGGGTTTATGAGATGCGGAAAGCCGATGACCCAGCAGCTACTGTGGCGACAGGTACCGTTCATATTCTTTCTCATCCTGTTAGTGTGCTTTTCGATTCGGGTACTACGCATTCGTTCATATCTCTGGAGTGTGTGCGCCGTTTGAGTCTCGACTGTTTGATGCCTTGTGAACCCTTCATCGTTAAGCTTCCTAGCGGTGATAGGATCGTTGGTGATCAGGAGGTTCGAGACTATTCTGTGCTTATTTGTGAGAGCGCTTGGCCCTCTAATCTTATTGTTGTGGGTATCGAGGGTGAGGATTTGATTCTTAGGGGATGATTGGCTCGAGCGGCATGGTGCGATCATGAACTACCGCACGAGAATCATCACTATGTTAGCCGAGGACGGCACCGAGCACTCTCTTTCGGGCGAAAGAGGAAACAGTTCGTTATTAATGCCTTGAAGCAATGAGACTCTGCGAAAGGGTGTGTGGTTATTGGTGCTACGCCTTGAAGGCAGAGAGTAGTGGAGTTGAGCTGTCTTCGATTCCAATCGTTAATGAGTTTCCTGATGTATTTCCTGACGAGTTACCGGGATTGCCACCGGATCGTGAGGTCGAGTTTGCTATAGAGTTAGAGCCGGGCGCGGCTCCTATTTCAAAGGCGCCGTATCGTATGGCACCTTCAGAGATGTCCGAGTTGAAGAAGCAGTTGAGTGAGCTTCTTGAGTCGGGGTATGTTCGACCAAGCGCCTCGCCTTGGGGCGCACCGGTCCTGTTTGTGCGGAAGAAGGATGGTTCACTACGTTTGTGTATCGACTATCGCGAACTATACAAGGTGACCATCAAGAACAAGTATCATTTGCCGATAATTGATGACTTGTTCGATCAGTTTCAGGGAGCTGCGGTGTTCTCGAAAATTGATTTGAAATCGGGGTACTATCAGCTCCGGGTGAGAGAGTCCGATGTGCCGAAAATAGCTTTTCGGACGAGATACGGACATTATGAGTTCGTAGTTATGCCTTTCGGGTTAACTAATGCGCCGACGGTGTTCATGCAGTTGATGAACAAAGTCTTTATCGAGTATTTGGATAAGTGTGTCGTCGTCTTCATTGACGATATTCTTATTTATTCGAGGAATGAGGAAGAGCATGCCCATCATTTGCGGGTAGTATTAGACATTTTGAGGACCGAGCAACTCTATGCAAAGTTCTCGAAATGTGAGTTCTGGATGAAGGAAGTGATGTTTTTAGGTCATGTGATTTCAGCCGAGGGGGTTCGTGTGGATTCGCAGAAGATTGAGGCAGTGTTGGATTGGGCACCGCCCAAGAATGTGAAGGAGCTCCGTAGTTTCTTGGGTTTGGCTGGCTACTATCGTAGGTTCGTCGAGGGCTTTTCAAAACTAGCTCGGCCACTTACCCAGTTGCTCCAGAGGTCCGAGAAGTTCGTCTGGAATGACGAGAGACAGTCAAGTTTTGAGGAGCTGAAGAGACGTTTGACTTCAGCCCCGATTTTGGCGTTGCCATGTGGCAACGAGGGTTTTACCATTTATAGCGATGCTTCGGGTCAGGGTCTTGGGTGCGTATTGATGCAGCACGGCAAGACCATTGCCTATGCGTCGAGACTGTTGAGGCCGTATGAGCTGAACTACCCTACTCATGATTTGGAGTTAGCGGCAGTCGTTTTTGCGCTAAAGATTTGGCGTCACTATCTTTTCGGCTCTGCATGTCAGATTTTTACCGATCATAAAAGTCTGAAATACATATTTACTCAGCGGGAGTTGAATATGAGGCAGAGGAGGTGGTTAGAGCTGATTAAGGATTATGACCTCGAAATCCTTTATCATCCGGGCAAGGCGAACGTCGTGGCCGACGCCTTGAGTCGGAAACCGGTGGCGTTGCGAATGCTTGAGATCCTTACATCTCGGTCCCGAGCTTGAGAGGGCTTTGATCGAGTTAGATGTTGAGGTTTTGTTGCACAGGTGTCGGGCAACTTTGTGCTTTAGAGATTTCGTCATCTTTGATCGATGAAATTAAGTCAAGCGATTAGAGGATCCGATGATTACTCAAATCAAGAGAAGCGTTCTTAAGGGAAAGTCTCACGGGTTTGTGATTCACGAGGATGGTGTCACGAGGTTCAGTCGGCTTTGCGTACCAAGCGACTCGGAGTTGAGACAGTATTTTGCGTGAGGCCCATGCTACACCTTACTCCGTTCATCTGGTTCGAGTAAGATGTACAAGGACACGAGAAGGAATTTGGTGGAGCGATATGAAGGAGGAGGTCGCACGGTTTGTAGCGAGATGTTTGACTTGTGGCGAGTCAAAATCGAGCATCGGCCATTTGAGTTATTGCAGTCACTTCCCGTTCTGGAATGGAAATGGGAAGATATATCGATGGATTTCGTTACGAGTTTGCCGAGATCGAGGTCGGGCATGAATATGGTCTGGGTGATTGTAGATCGTCTGACTAAGTCGGCACACTTTCTGGGCATCAAGGACACTTGGGGCCCGGAGAAGTTAGCCCGTGTGTTTATCGCGCAGATTGTGAGGCTTCACGGTACTCCAAAGTCTATTGTTTCGGATCGTGATGGCCGTTTCGTATCGCACTTTTGGCAGGCGGTGCATAAGGCGTTGGGTACCCGTTTGCGTTTGAGTACCTCTTTTCATCCCCAGTCAGATGGACAGTCGGAACGCACTATCCAGACATTCGAGGATATATTGCGTGCTTGTGCCCTTGATTGGAGTAGCGATTGGGATGAACATTTGCCATTGATCGAATTCACGTACAACAACAGTTGGCACGCGTCGATTCGGATGGCACCGTATGAGGCACTTTATGGGCGGCTATGTCGATCACCAATTTGTTGGAATGAGACGTCCGATTTAGTTGGGACCGAGCCGGATGTCATTTTAGAGACAAGGCGGAAGATAGAAGTAATTCGAGAACGGATGTTGACTGCCCAGAGTCGACACAAGTCGTATGCCGACGTCCGTCGCCGACCTTTGGAATTCGAGGTGGGATACCACGTTTTGCTAAAGGTGTCGCCGACGAAGGGAGTTTTTCGTTTCGGGAAGAAGGGGAAGTTGAGTCCGAGATTTATTGGACCCTTTGAGATTCTCGAGCGAGTCAGTGAGTTGGCATACCGTTTGGTGTTACCTCCAGCCTTGAGTCATGTTCATAGCGTTTTTCATGTTTCCCAGTTGAGGAAATATGTCCCGGATCCTAGTCACGTCATCGATTATGGTGAGATTGATGTCAGCCGAGGATATTACTTTCGAAGAGCGTCCTTTGAAGATTTTGGAGCATCGTGAGAAACGACTGAGGTATAAGACCATACCTTTGGTCAAGGTGCAGTGGTCGAGACACGGTGTCGAGGAGGCAACTTGAGAAACCGAGGATAGCATGCGTGCTAGGTACCCTGAGTTGTTTGTTTCTTAAGTTTCGGGACGAAACTTTTTTTTAGAGGGGTAGAATGTAATATCCGCATTTTTCTTTCCCCTTGTATTTTCCTTTTCGGTGTATTTCTCGGTCGTAGTGACCCTCATGTACCTTACAGTGTATCTTTCCCGTCATCTATTGATCTGAGACTCGTTATTGTTGTGCGGAACATTTGTTTGAGACCGTGGATCCATTCTATGTTTCGATGCGTCTTGAGATGTTCCGTTTAACATTTCGTTCATATTCGGTGTTTTGGACCGTTTATATCTCGTACCTAGCGCACGCTATATTTTACCTTAGCGCACGCTAAGGGTCACTTAGTAGCGCACGCTACGATGTTTAAATGCGCTAGAAAGCAAGCCACAGGAGTGGCGGTGCGATTCTGATCCTCTGGGTGGTGGATTAGCGTACGCTACGTAGCCTAGCGCACGCTAATGTTGGGAATTAGCGCCTGGCAACGCCGATAGCGTGCGCTAGTGTGGATGTCGATCTTGGGACGGTTTGCCATGGACTCTCGATGCCCGGGTAGCGCGCGCTATTGGTCGATAGCGGCGCTCTGCGATACACTTTAGCGCACGCTATGTTTGGTCGATAGCGCCACGCTAACCGGATCAGTGTGTCTTGTGATTTAGCTTCGGACTCGGTGATGTCCAGTAGCGCCACGCTATTTGTCGATAAGCGCGCTGAGAGGTTATTAGCGCCACGCTACGTTTGGAGTAGCGCACGCTAACGGACGAAATCGCTCTTTGGATCAGTGCATTTCGTTAGCGCACGCTAACCTGGAGGATTAGCACGCGCTAACACTCCCTGGCTATATAAACCAGGGAGTTGACCCAGATGAACGTATTACGTTCATTTCTTCTCCTCCCCGCGGCTTAGAGCTCCTTTGGCGATTTCGGGCGATTCTTGGCGATTTCTTCCTCCAATCATCTCATCCAACATCTTCCTTAAGTTCTTGGTGTATTATATCAACATCAACACGAATCTTTCATCCTAATCCAAGGTAATTCTCTTAGAACCCTACTTTTGGGCGATTTGGGGGTTTTGGGATTTTCTTCCGATCCGTTCCGTTTTGTTAGTGGATTCATGATGAATATGATTAATCTTGTCGGTATAATTAGTTTTCCTATGGATTCATGGTATATTTTCATGGTTTTGCGAAATCGAGAGGGTTTGGTTGTGGTCCGGCCTCGTTGTTATTTTTGTGCGAATATACATGAATCGTAGGCGGGTTTTCGGGTGTATTCCATTTCTGTAATCGTTTAGGAGTGGTTGTGATTGTGTTATTCGAATCGTTAGGTTCATTCGTCGGTTCCTCGCGGTCGTGCTTGATTCTTCCATTCCGTTCGTGTCACCGTCTATTAATCGAGGCAAGTATCCTTATGAACTTACGATCTTGACATAGTAGTATTGTATGGGAAATGTGTGTGTGTGTGTATACTCACTACGGGTTAGACCCGACGGGGTCTTGGTAGGGCTCCATGAAGCTGTGGAACCGCGAGTTGCTTTTAACCACTACGGGTTAGATCCGACGGGGTCTCGGTAGGGATCCACGAAGCTGTGGGTCCGCGGTTAATTGTGGTGCATTTTTACAAATGTGATTTGATATTGGCATTTCCGGAAATGAGTGTTTTGGAACTATGTTTTCTTGATTGCATGCATTTACTATATGTGTAAGATGTAAGTCGTTCATTTGGTTACTTGTACTAGCGTAATTGCTAACCCCTCTGGGGACCCATTTTGGGGAAATTCGTTTTATGAATTTCAGGTCAGGTTCATCGAGGCAATGGCGGCCGGACGTGCACGGATGATGGCCGTGCGTGATGATTGTGCACGAGTGACGTCTTAGTGTCTTTTATCTTTTCATCTTTTGTGGTCTTTGAACTAATAGTAGTACTCGAGTACTTAAGAGTTCTTGTTCGTCCGGATTGTATTGTTGCCTATTATGTTTGTGTTGGATGATGATGTTATGTTTGAACGGTTGAACCGGGTGGATTATTCTGTTTTGCGTCTTTATGACGAGGTGTTATTTTTTCGTTTCTGTGAGTCGATGAGTATGATGCTGTTCAGCCTGGTGGGTCCCATATAGGGATTCACAGCGCTGTAATATACCTCGAATATCTTGAGGGTGTTACAGTGTCACCGTAGACCTTCAACCATATCCACACATTCACATAAATAACATATCACATCAATAATATCCAAGTAATTCACTTAATGGCAACAAACACAATACACGACGCAATGGTCAAATTACAACGCACCAATAAGAGATAATATATATACATATATTATCAAAGCACAACGACAACACCAAGTGTATTCATAGTAATTCACGTAACCATCCACGAACACAATGTCCACAAAACACGCGCGTTTTGAAAGAGGGCCTTTAACAAGGCTAACCGGATCTATGAAAGTGAGATTCAAACGATCAAATAAACACAAGGAGACGATCACTAATTATCATATTCATAAAACAAGAATTGTATGGGCAAGGTACTTGCCTCGAGTAATTCACAAACGCGAAGAATCGACCGAAGTAGGTTGACACGAACCGACCACGAACCCGCGACAATAAACTACAGACAACAATAACAACAATGAAAATGAATTCCAAAGTACGACCCAAAGTCGCTGAATTCAAGGAACAAACGACGAAAGTTCAAAGGTTTCCCCCAAAACGGCCAAGAACACGAATCGACCCGACAAAACATGAAAATGGAACTCCAAACCGAAATATGGATATACAATCCATAGGATATGTTTAACAACATCATTTAACAACAATCGGTTCATCAAAAACGGATGGAAGACGAAATCAAGAACAAATCCCCCAAAAAGTCAACTCTAGGGATTCAAGAAAAATACCTTGATTCGGTAAAGAACAATGGATTAGATGATGTTATAATCACCTAGGATACTCCAAAACACCTTGGATGTAGTATAAATCCGGCCAGGAGCCCAAGCCCTAGTCGCCCTCGTCTCAACCCGCGGAGGAAGAAGAATAAATGAAGAAAAATGAAGAGTAATGACTGCTGTCCAATTTATATACTGGACAGCTTAGCGTGCGCTAATACTACCTGATTAGCGTGCGATATCGAAGCATCAGAACAAAACGTTCTACCAAAATGTACAGTTAGCGCGCGCTAGCTACAAATGTTAGCGTGCGCTAACGAGACCCCCAGACCCAGTCCAGTAGCTCCTGGACTGCCCTGAAGTACCAGATAGCGCGCGCTATCCTCCCCCCAGCGTGCGCTACCAATGCACCCTAGCGCGCGCTATGTTACTAAATAGCGTGCGCTAACCAACGTTCTAACCCAGTCCAGTAGCCTCTGGACTGTTTCTGCACCACCCGTTAGCGCGCGCTAATGGCAACACTTAGCGTGCGCTAACTTCGGCAACCTAGCGCGCGCTAGCCACAATGCGTAGCGTGCACTAACAACTAAGAGAGACAGCAACAGAACATCTCAGAAATGGGTAAGACGACATACCCACAACTTTTGGAAATTACAAAACAGCCCCAAATGTCCGAAAAATCACGATACGACAACGAATAACCAAACCAAAGCTCACAACACGTATAACAACGTTAAATGAACTTACGAGAAACCCGAAACGACAGTTTCGAACGAGATTCGCAATAATCGAACTTAAGCGCGGGAAAGTCGCTTAAGAACACGGAACTCAACAAAACGACACCGAAACGAACTCGGATGACAAAAAGTGGAGAACTAAATACTCTCAGAATGACGAAACGGTCACGAGAGAGTCGTCAAAATGGACTCCGGCTGAAAAAAGAAATTTACCGAAAATCGAAAATTGCGGATATTACAAAATGAGGATTCATCCGTGCTGGTAAGCTTGCCATGAATGTTCCTTTGTGCATCAATTGCACTTTCAAAATGCATTAAAAATGATAGAAAATTGGCTTTCTTATTATTGTACCTCCAAAAGAAACTATTCTCGGACTCAGACATCGACGTGGTATGGAATAATCCCGCCATTGAAACATCTTTAAAATACACAGGGATCCAAAATTCACGCAACGCAAACATTGTAGTAAACCATTCATGCTCCAACAAGCCGAACTCTTCAAGAATACCATTCCATTTGATATCAAAATCTGCATAATCAATGTATTCAGACCAAACAATATCACTGAATCTCTCAGCAAAACCTTCATTCTCACGTAATGATACGGGTATCTTATCTGCAACTTTCAACATTATATGCCACACAAAAAAATGGTGGTTGGTATGAGGCATAACACGTTCAACGACAATCTTCAAAATGGGATCTTGATCTGTAAAGATCATTGTTGGTTTAGTCTTCATGCACTCAACAAATCTCTTTAATATCCAAGTGTAAGAATCTACATCTTCCTTCGATAGCAAACCAGCAGCAAAGGTAACACACCTACCATGATTGTCCTTCCCGGTGAATGGTGCAAAAATCATATTATACATGTGAATAAAATAAAATACATTATAAACAACAAAAATGATAAGATTACTTAATTAAAAAACATGAAGAACATAACGCCATACTTATTAGTTGAGTAAGTAGTATCGAAAGACATTGCCTCTCCAAATGAATGAAACATCCTTATGGATAAGGAATCTGCCCAAAACAAACGAGTCAATTTCTCTGAGTCGTTAACAGAATAATCGAAGGTGAAATCTGGGAATATCTCTCGCTTATTATGAAATTTATCAAGCAATATCTGAGGATCGACTCCGTCAACATATGCATTCAAGCCATGAGAGAAATTTTTAAATTCCAATCCACTACATCCGACATTGTTGTAGCTGCCAACAATTTCCTTGAGCCGAAACGATCTCATTGATCCAATATTTGCTTTTGCACAGTTAATAATAAAATTCTAATGCACATCATCGAGATATCTGTTGCATTTCAGAAAATGAGTGTGATTATTAGAAACAAATGCATGTGTATGTCCTTCCTTGAACACATCAACAACGTATCCTTCACGCCCACAATAACGGAATATAACTCTAGCTTTGCATGACACCCTTGTACAAATTTTTCGTTTTTTTTTGACAAACACAGACCATCAGCGACAGATGATGATGACTTCATGCCCTTGCGATTACAATATACATAACGAATTATAATAATACCATCGGATGATTTTTTTTATTTGACCAAGTCGTACATCAAAACCACATGCAGCTCCATAAGATCGATAAAAATCCTCGGCTTCCTTCAAAGTGCCGAATTTATGTCCAATATACGACTTACTGTGATCGAGGGGAACAGGTATGTACTCGTCCTTATATGTATTGGATCCATCAACCTGCTCTTCTTCATTCTTTTCGTCAGTACGATATGCATCAAACATTACACGGCATATGCATTAAAGAGAAAATAAAATGCATCAATATTGCTTCGTTGTGTATCCCGTATACTATTGTAATAGTACACACTAATTCGAAAGACAACTGATGAAAAAAAATGATTTACATTGCTTAAACAACCAAAAAAAGTATAAATAGTACGTATCACCGAGGTTTCCATATTAATCACATATGAATACTAGTATATGCAAGCTTCTGTTTAACAATAATGCAGTGAAGAAATACATAAATGCATTAAATATATGAAGAATATGCATCTTATTATAATGAACGAAAACTGAAAACTAGTCAAAACTGCATATCATTAACCATAATCAACAATTTGATAGATTAGTGAAAGTGAAAAGATATCAAAAATGGTACAAATTCACCTACAAACATATTTCATACAAACATATATGAATAACGAAATGAACGTTAGTAATCATATGGTTGCAACCCCTAACTCTTTAAAAATAAAAAATATGTTTGATTCATATAAGATAAAAGTTCATACCTTTCTGATTACAACAAGATATGACTGATTCATTAAAGAAAAAATTAAAACGAAAAAAGAACCTGCAGAATCCATTACGAAATCGGAAGAAAACGAACTAAAAAAAAACTGCAGAATCCGCACAGTCTGGATATTTTTTTCATATAAGCTGCTGCCTCCTCAAATCTGCCGTCTTAAGTTTTGAACTGTGCGGGAGAAGATCAGTCCCAGGTCAAAGGGAATATAACTGCTTCCTTATTAATTGGGATTTCTCATTGATTACAAAGAAGCCAACTGATTCGGTGTATCAGTTCACATAATTAGAAGGATCACGAAACCATTTTTATTAAGGAAATGCCAATTAATAGGGAGCGGCAGTTATGTTTTAGACAAAAAAGACTTTCATAACCCCCATAATTAATATAACATAATTAAAACATAATAAAAAATAGTATGAAATTATATAATCCAACTCATCTACAACCGTTAGATCACTACTATCAATGGCCTACAAAAGTTTCTAGATTTCACAAAGTAATTAGTTTTCATATGATCTAGTTCCTATATATATATATATATATATATATATATATAGTGGCGCGTTCTATGCAGTACCAATATTAAATGCAGTACTTTACAATACTAAATTATGCATGAGTTTTGTACTAATTATGCATGAAATATATGCATTTCGTGTATCAAAATTTCAATGCATTAAAATCTGCAATATATGCATCAAAATATCGATGCATTAAAATATTAGATTATATGCATCAAATACATTGCATATTTTAATGCATTGAAATTTTGACGCACGAAATGCATATATTTCATGCATAATTAGTATAAAACACATGCATAAATTAGTATTGCATCTAATATTGGTACTGCATAGAACGCACCCATATATATATATATATATATATATATATATATATATATTGTTGCTGCTGTTAGTTTGTTTCTTTAAGAGGTTCGGAGTAGGGCCGTAAATGAAGTGAGCTGCTCGCGAGTGCTCGTGGCAGAGCTAAAACTCGATTTGAGCTCGAACTACTTACTCACTCCATCCCGCCTAAAGATTTACATTTCTATAAAAAAGTAGTCACCTTAGTAAGTTTATATATATCACTTTTTACAAGCAAATCAAACACCTAGCTTTTACTTTTTAATTTTCACCACACACTCATTATCAATACTTTTTACTTTTCAATCTATGTCACACATTTACCATCATTATTTATACCAATCATTACATAAAATACACCAAATATATACCATTTGTTAACTTGGCCGGCCCTGACTATAGGCCAACTAAGCCCAAGCCTAGAGCCCCAAATTTTGATAATCCCCTCAAACCCCAATAGGTTGAGCGGCATTTCTTTGCAATCATTAGAGCGCCAAGAAAATAACTAAATTACAAAACATGTAAAAATTGAGAATGGTATTCTTGAGAAGTTAGATTTTGATAAATAATTGGTACTTTTGGAGCTAAAAATTTAGAAGAATATTTTTTTCTTGATTTGAATGTATTTCTAAATTCTAGTTATAAATTATATATTTTTAGGGATTTGAATTTTCTAATTTTAATATATATAAAGGGAGCCCAAAATAATACTCCCTCCGTCCCAGCTAACATGAGCATTTTGACTTTATATGGTCAATAATTTTCAAGTTTGACTATAAATTAATCTCAAACTATAATGATAAAATATTTAACAAAATTATATTATGAAACTTTAGATGGTGAAGTTTGATAATATAATTTTGTTAAATATTTTATCATTATATTTTGAGATTAATTCTTAGTCAAACTTAGAAATTATTGACCATATAAAGTCAAAATGCTCATGTTAGCTGGGACGGAGGGAGTATAGTGTATAGCCCCCAATTTATTAGGGCCGGCCCTGTTTGTCAACCTTTGACTGGGACGGAGGGAGTAATACTTAACACGTCAGCTCGGGAGCGGTTTAACAAGCATACAAATTGTTACTTTTTAATTTTTATATAGAAATGTCCTTAAATTTTAATTATTTATTGAAATATAGTTATTATTTCTAACAAAAAAATAAAAGTTTTAAAAAAAAAAGAACTAATGCTCGCTAGCGCTTAAGAATGTTGCTCGAGTCGAGCTCGAGTTCGAATTTTACGGCTCGTTTGGGTTCGAACTCGAGTGAGCAGTAAGAAACTTTAATAAGAAACCTCGCTCGTTAATGTCAAAACTCTACTCGACTCCGTTC
This sequence comes from Orobanche coerulescens, assembly GCA_033398695.1. Taxonomy (NCBI): domain Eukaryota; kingdom Viridiplantae; phylum Streptophyta; class Magnoliopsida; order Lamiales; family Orobanchaceae; genus Orobanche; species Orobanche coerulescens. The sequence continues at coordinate 32,059,856 of CM065813.1, forward strand.
ATATTCTTGTGCAGTCCTAATTGAGAGGGTTGACTTTCTTCTACTCATCTCTCCTGTTAGGGAGCCTCTATATACACTCCACTTACCCTCTTAACACACTCCAGCCTACCACCTACCCTACACTAACTTATTTAAATGATAATAAAACAAAAGTGGGTGTTGTTATATACACATGATGACAGAAAGACAATGATGACAGTGTCTGTTTTTTAATATAGGGAAACAACATCATGTGGCCGCGAATTATTGATGGCACAAAGATATTTTTATTGGGCAGTGGTGTTGTTATATAAACCTCCTCAATTGGTTCATAGTTTTGGTATCTGATATAGATTTGCCCTTTTCTCCTCCTGTCTGATTTTGGATTTTCTTTGGGTGTTGTTATGTAAAAAGCCCCTACCAGTATATATAAACCTCCGCCGGTCGTCGTCGGATCTGTAAGTTCTTATGTATAATTTATGTATAATTTTAAATATATGTGTAATTTTTGTATAATTAATTTATGAATAATTTTAAATGTATGTGTAATTTTTTTATTCGAATTTGCAGGAAAAAAATGGCGAATACTTCGGAATTTTCTACCGACCAAGTATAATGTCTAATCTTATTATTTACATGTGTGTAATGAATTGATGTATTTATCGATTTTTATAACATGAAGTTCTTTTTTTTTTTTTAATTTTTAGGTGTTTAGATCTCCTGAAGATTTAATGACTTGGGTGCAAAATGTGGCGCGTTCTCAAGGTTACATTAGCGTTACTAAACGATCAAAGGCAATAACTATTGGCTTCATCTCTAAAATATTACTTGGTTGTGATCGTGGTGGTATATCCAGAAGTAAAGATGCGAAAACAAAAAAAATAATTGTCCATTCGAATTGGTAGGAAAGTATTTGAAGGCGCATGATATTTGGACGTTAAGGGTGGTACATGATGAACACAATCATGAACCATCAATGTTTATGGAGGGTCATCCGTTTGCAATGCGATTGTTGGATAAAGAATCTCGTTTGGTACAAAATTTGACAGAGCTGAATGTGAAACCGCGAGATATTTTGTCAACACTAAAGGAGCAAAATCAAAATAATGTGTCTTCACTGAGAACTATATACAATTTTCGCCATAAATTTAGGAGATCTCAACGAGAAGGTAGAACACTGGTACAGAATATTATGCACATTTTGCAAATAAAAAGATACGATTTTGAGTATTGTTTAAACAAGATTACTAATGAGTTAGAAGAGTTGTTTTTTATGCACCCAACATCATTACAGATGTGGCAAGCATTTACATATGTGGTGTTTATGGATGCTACATATAAAACAAACAAGTATAATCTTCCTTTTCTGGAAATTGTTGGTGTCACTTATACAAATAAGACGTTTTCCATAGCCTTAGCATTCATGCATAGTGAAAAAACAAGCAACTATAGTTGGGCGTTGACTTGTCTGAAATTGACTATTAACGATTCTTTTTGCCCTCGTGTTATCGTCACTGATAGAGATTTGGCGTTGATGAAAGCGTGCGAAGATGTTTTTCCACAAAATAAACATTTACTTTGTAGATGGATATATTTAATGATATAACAAAGCATTGCGGGCCACGTATCAGATCACAAAAGACTTGGGTTCTCTTCAGCCAAAGTGGAAGAAATTAGTCTCTCCTGACTTGACTGGGCCTATACCCAACAACGAATGCATACATGCAAAATTATGCAGACCTTCAGACACTATTGTTCAAACATCCAGGTATTATTCATATATATCTTGAAGTCTTAATTTGTTTAACAATTATTATTCATTCAATCATACTAATTTGATTTTGATTTTTCTTCACCTTTTAGATGTTTTTGATTATCTTTATACTGTTTAGTTGGAGAAGTATGCCGAAAGATTTGTATCGTTGTGGACTGATAGGCATATCAATTTTGGAAATTCAACAACAAATAGAGTTGAGAGCCAACATGCCAAGCTTAAAAAACACCTAGAATCTGCAAAATGTGATTTGGACAAATTCATATATGTTATTGAAAAAGTTGTACAGTCACAAGACACCGCTATCAAAGAAAGTTTCACAAGATGCAAAATCATTCATAAGCCAAAATTTAAGGACCCGATATTCCAACTACTGCGGCGTTTTGTTTCAGAGCATGCTATGGATAAAATCTTAGAAGAGCTTCATCAGTCAAAAGGATCTGTACCAACTCCTGAGAACTGTGGTTGTCAATTGGGGACATGTTTTGGATTACCTTGTGCTCACGAACTTGCGATGTATGTCGGTGCAAGTTTGCCTATTTCGTTAGATTTGATTGATGCTTTTTGGAGGAAACTTGATTTGGAGCCTTCTAAATCTGTGGAATATGGTGATCTTAGTTTTGATCATCATATGGAAAAGTTTAAATAAATATTCAACAATCAATCAGATCATGGCAAATACTGTTATTTAAGAAGGATGGAGGAGATAGCGGATCCATCAAAAATTTTGATCAATGAGCCTTCAGTTAAAAAAAATAACCGTGGACGCCCAAAAATGAAACGTGTTCAGCATCAAAGTCAAGCTCCTCACAGATACAGTTGTTTAGACTTGAATCAGGAACCACCTAGGCATAGTTTATCATTCACAGACTTGAACAATGAACCGGCTAGGCATAGTTCATTCTTCATGGGCTCGAACGAGGAACCAATGGGACATATTTCATTGTTGAAGGGAATTCCTTCAATCTTTCATCAATACATCACACATATACAAAATGTAAGGGGTGATGGAAATTGTGGTTTTCGATCAATAGCCGTATGATGATGATCAGTGGCTTTACATTGGTCAACAATTATATGACGAATTATTGAGTTCGTATGACGAATACGCTAGAGTTTTAGTTGGATGCGATGAAGCACTTAATTCATTATCTTTCTTCACATCGTCAACACCAACAGAACACTGGATGCTTATGCCTGAGACAGGTATCCTGATAGCCAACAGGTTTGGTGTGATCCTCCACTTTTTGACCAATGAAGACTCCATAACTTGTTTTCCTCTTTCGAGAGGTCCTAAAGAGTTGCAATACCATCGAGTCCTTACAATTGCACTTGTATACACCAACCACTATGTCATGGTACAGTTAGAAGGAGAGTACCCGATGCCTCCCATTTCGGCATTATGGATCCGCAACAAAGCTCCGTCAGCAACTGAATGGAAAACTATGTATAAGTCGCGTCTAGAATTCTATAAGCAGCTCAAACCTACTCAAAGTTTTTTATGACTATAGATGATTAGTTGTTGCTTATTTATGTCTCTGATTTTTGTTATGTTATATTTACAATTAATAAAAAAGAAGATTGAGGAGGATTCGTTCGGAATATATTTTTTTCTTATAATTATATTTATACAATTATCGTATAAAAAATTTATATTATTTTGTCTTATTTATCTTATAAAAATAAGTTTAAAGTTAGTAATATTTATTTAATGATTAAATAATAAAGTTAGTAAATATATTATTATTATTAGTAAAGTTAGTGGTAGAATTAGAGTAGATTAGAGAGGGGTAGACTAGGGTGTATATAACAACACCCTACTTACTAACCACACTCCACCCTATTTTGACCTAGTTTTCCACCTAACCCATCGGGTGGAGTGTATATAACAACACCCTATCATTATTTATCTTATTTTATTCATTTTACTTTATTTTTTGGATTACTTTTAGGACGTGTCAATTTTTTCACTAATTTTCTCTTATCATTCTTAATATTTGAATGATTTTTTCTATTTAGCCAATTAGATTTTTCTTCATATTTTATTTATATTTATTTTATTTTACTATTTAATTAATTTTCTTGATCGTTGGAGATCTCGAAGGGTGAATGATGTTGGATCACAAATTATTTTGTGATTAATACTCGGATATTATTGTTGTCGTTGATAGGATTTCAAATAAATAAATATGTAGTTTAGTCCTTAATGCAAGAAATATAATAATAATAATTATTGTAATTATGTAAGTAACGTTAGTCGTTAGATCCTATCCCACTTAATAAGTCCTACAAATTTACTAATATCAACCTTGAAAACATGGATACATAGAGGTTATGTCGTCCTCTTTTTTCTTATGTGGCTTCATTTTTCTATATCTACTCTATTGAATTTTAACGAGTGAAAATATCCTTACTTCATAGAACATGTATATTCCGATTTAAAACGGCTACCGATACTCCTTCTTTAGCGCAAAACTATTATGACGCATAACGTGACTTCGAATTATGGAGATACTTCCTCAATGATGAAACGTGAAAAACATCATGTACACAAATAAATTAAGTGGTAGAGCAAGTTAATAAGTCATGTCACTGTTTCTTTCAATAATCTCAAATGGGCCGATATATCGTGGTCTTAACTCCCCTTTTATTACAAAACTTAACTACTTAAGGAACACCCTATCTCACATCTTAAAGTTAACTGATTTTTTAATTGGCATAAGACTTTTGCGTATCTTGTAACCTGAATTTTGTTGAACACAGCTAATGTCTTTCCTAGAATTTTTGGACCCAAAATTCATTGCTCGCCTACATCATCCCAATGTAATGTGACCTGCAATTTGTTCCATATAATGGCTCGTAACTAACCAGACGTATGCATGTTCAAACTTATTTGAAACTTTATCGAGTTTTAGATATTATGTTTGAGCTTGATTTGATTAGTAATCAATCCGAACTCCAACGTATTTTAATCGAACCGAACATGAATCGAGTTCGAATAATTTAATTTTTTTTATTATGCATCGCAAAATTCTTATTCAACTCGAGTCGAACTCGAGCCGAACTTTATACTTTATCAAAAGTAGAAATTTCATATCCGACCTTGCAAAAGATCATGATTAAATTAGTAAAAAATGAAAAGAAAAGTTGACACACAGAGACTATCCCAGGCCCACACTCCCCCATTATAAACGAAAAGAAAAAGTCACTCCCCCATTTTAATTTTCCTGTTTCCTCTCACAACCGCACTGAAAAAGCACACTGCGATTTTTTTTTTTTTTTTTTTTACAAATAGTCTAAGGATTTGCTTTCGTCATAATTTTACCGTGGCGATGCTAATTTCAGTCGTCAGATAGCTCACGGTGCGTTTTTTCCGATCAATTATAGGACCGGAGCTGTTTTGCTCAGTGATTGCGAGGTAAGTTCAGATAGACACACTTCTGGTGTACCTTAAAGAGTTTGAAAATCTGAAGAAGGCCAACATTATGTTTTTGATCAGTACACTGTTTTTTTTTTCCAGTCATCGTTCTTGAGCTGTAACACAGCAACAGCAACAGCAGCAACAATAACGTTAATTGTTTATTTGTTTTTCTTGTCAATTTTTCCTTTATATCGAATATCAGCTGATTAGTGTTCTCCTTTTTCTTTCAATTTAATAAACCTCAGGTCCATAACTTTATTTTATTGTATTGTGTAATTTCTGTCAGTAGCTATTATGGATCATGATTCTTAAATATTATAGATGTGTGTGTGTGTATATATCTATATATATATCTATATATATATATATATAGGAAGACGGGCTGATATAGTTATACTCAATTAAGCTTTCATAAGAGGAGAAGTGTCCGTCTGTTTGTAAGAAACAAGAACTTAACCCTTGATGAATTTCTCCATATTAAATTAAAAAAAAAAAAGAATTGGATCAAGGAATGTCAAATCCTAGAGTCGGAGGATCAGGCTCAACACCATCCGAGGAATCATCTCTGGAACTCGAGAAATGCTGTTGCCATCAATCTTACTGTCCGTCGTTCAGCCCACAACTTAAAGCCCATGCATCAACCGAGCAACACTGTGAAAGTAGTACCGCATATTTTTCATGGCCTAGTCGAATAAAAAATGATGCTGACGAGAGGGAAAATTACTTTGCTAACCTCCACAAAGACGTCTTGCCGGAAACGCTTGGTGAATTGCCGAAAGGCCAGCGAGCAAGTACCTTGCTGGATCTTATGACGATAAGGGCATTCCACAGCAAGATATTGCGTTGCTATAGTCTTGGCACAGCCGTTGGTTTTCGAATTCGACGTGGTCTTCTGACAGACGTACCAGCAATACTGGTGTTTGTATCAAGGAAAGTTCATAAGCAATGGCTTAGTCCAATTCAGTGTCTACCAACTGCTCTGGAGGTTACAGAGCACTCTTTTTTTTTTTTTTTTCATCTGAACATATATTTGTTGAGAAGACTCCGAAATTTTAATCTGGAAATAAAAATTGAGGAGAATAATAAATACTGCATTTGTTCCGAATTAGATGCAACATAGAGAAAATTCACGAGTTCGGTGTATGACTTTGACCAATGATATATTTAATTACATTTTAGTAACAATTACGAAAAAAATACTCCCTCCTTCCCAAAATGGTTAGCATGCTTGCCTTTTTAAAATCCTCAAATTTGTGATGTGTTTTAGTTAAAACATGTCAACCATTTTGTCAAACAATAAACAAGTCAAAATTCATTAAATCCATTTTGGGAAGGAGGGAGTATTATTTTGAAAATACATCGAGACAAATCCAACAACATTTTCACATACTAATATTTGTTTTTTTATATTAATTGAAAAACGTAAGATTGAAACTTAGTATGTGAATAGTGTGAGATAGTAAATTATTGCAGTTATTATGGAATGGAGGAAGTAAATAGGAGGAAGTAATGTATATATTATATCAAATGACCACCTTTTTGTGGTGTGAGAACTAAGCATCATGCTATCATATGTCATATGTGATGCTATTATGAACCATGTCAGTGCTATTATAAGTTTAGCATCACATATTGTCGGCCATGTGAAAAAAGCACCATCTTTCATTAGCATCGTACAAAACTGATAATAGCATCCCATATAAGGTATTATAACATTGTGCTTAGTTCCTATACAGGGGAAGGTTCCTACGTGAACCTGACCGTATATATATATATATATATATATATATATATATATATATATATGTGTATATATATATATATATGTGTATATGTTTGTGCTAATGAAAAATTTGTCAATTGTTGCATTTCAATTTTTCTTTTTTCTAACAAAAGATCGGCTTGCTTAAAAAAGCAATGGGAGATGCCTTCATCAATGGGGGAGGGATGGGATTGATGACTCACTGTCTGAATTTTCACTTTCTGCTCTGAACTTTAAATGGCATTTTGACATCTTCAGGGACCTGGAGGCATATGGTGCGACGTGGATGTGGTGGAGTTTTCTTATTTCGGCTCTCCAGAACCTGCACCTAAGGAACAGTTGTACACTGAGATTGTTGATGACCTTCGTGGGAGTGATCCTTGTATTGGTTCTGGTTCTCAGGTACACAGAAAATCCACTCCACTTCACAAAACCTCTTCGAAGAAATGCCCTTTCTAAATTTATAAACAAAAATATGTTGTTTTCTTAAACAAAAATGTACGTAAAATATTCTCTTAACTATTGCCGTTCGAAACCGTCCTTGATCACGTTTACTGATTTGTTCCCCTAATTGGACCATCTCAATTTACCCGCAAATTGAATGTCTTGATTTGTTAGGCGAAACAATCAAATATCTGTGTTGGTAACCCATCCTACTCAGCATCCACGTGGGCACACCAGGCAGCTGAACCGGCCGAACAGAACCCGGAATCGGACCGGACAAAAAACCCGATTTCCAACCGGACTCGCTAAAAACCGGTACGGACGGTGACTCCCGGGCCGACCCGGTATCCGATCCCGGAAGGCCGAGCAGAGGAAGGACGAAAATGTCCCGGTTCAAGATTTCGGCGGGGCCGGCCAACGGCGGGGCAGAAGCCGACTGAGCGGCGGGAACCCGAGGGCCGACCCTGTCGGATAGACATCTCCGGAAGTCGGCAAAAGAGACCCGCATGCCAATTAACATGCGATCACGCCTTCCCAAGACACTCCTTATAGGCCGCCACGTGTCCCCGATGTAAATGCGGTGACAAGTGTTATGGGCATATTCCCCAAACATGCGCCACTGTCATCTCCCAGCCGGCCCAGATACATATATAGGAGAAATGTACGGTAAAAGGACCTTTTGGAATTCTAGGCATTAATAAGAGAGAGAAAAAGAGAGATAAAGAGAGATCGAAAAAGAATAAAAAGACTTGTAATTAACAAGCAAATTGGATAGGCGCACATTATTACGTTCGGTTCTATGCTATCGAAAGGTCATTAATAAAAATTTAGTGATCAACTATCTTCCACTTTATTTGTTATTTTCTACGTGTCTTGACCCATTTGTCGGTCAAGACACGTGGCGTTGACCAAATCGGCGTCAATGATTGGCGCTAGAAGAAGGGTGGGCTTGAACCTCCGATAAAAAAGAGAGGTATAGATGGACCCTTCACCCAATGTCTCACAACAGATTAAAAACCCTCGGCCGCGACGGAGAAGAAAACCTCCTTAAAGTGGTTAAATGCTTTAAACACCCGGCCTTCCTCCAGGCATGGCGGCCCTCATGGCGAGAGTGACGGGGCGGGACCCTTCGTAAACCCGAGGCTCAACCGGCGAGAATCTCGGACGGCCCGTCCTGCCGCCTCGGGACGAAGCGAAAAGAGCGGCCTCGAGGCCGCGGCGAAAGGCCGAGAGCCACGGTGAAAGCTCACACCCCTCCGGAAAAGTAAGCCTTCACGCCCCGTCCGTTTTGATCGCCTCGGGCGGAAGGAAGATTGAGAAGGCAAGACTGGCTCCTACCGTCCGAGTCGAGTCGCAAGGAAGAAAGAGCTCACCACTGTCCCCTAAATCAGCGCAAATATTGCCTCCCACCCGGCGACAATTCAAGCGAGATCGAGTTCTAAAAAGCCCCTTACGGAACTCCAAAATAAACAACACCCGCCATCCCAAAGCTCGGAAGGGCTCAACGGCCAGAGAGTCCCACAGCCCCAGCGTTTTGGTGGAACCTCTCCGGAGAAGTTCAAAATTCCGCAAATTCCGCCATATAACGGAGAAACAGACCCTAACGCCCATCCGGGACATTATAATTCTTGGATGGATCTGCATGGGTCGCAGGACGCGTTCCGATGCCGCATGTTTTCCCTAACTCTAGGGAAAGGGCCCAGAGGTGGTATCGGACGCGCCCCGTCATTCGATTCGGACATGGGCCCGGCTTTCGGCGACATTAGGTCCCACTTTATGGGGTCCCTTGTGCGGGTCGCCCCACGCTCATCCATCGCTTCCGTAGTCCAGGGCGAACGAGTCCCTTAAAGATTATATATCTGTTTTAATAAACGGATATTAGAGACGAGCCCATGTCCGACGATGCGCCGCCATTATTGCCAGCCGGCCTTCATAGAATTCTTTTATTTGGACGGTGTGCAGGCGTCCCACACACCTACCAGAATTTTGGAGCGCGCCGGCTCCCATATAGGCTGAGGAAGCCATGCCGGCGCCAATGTTAGTCATGCCCTCCGATCGAAAGGATCGTATAAAAAGAAGGAAGAAAGGCGTGACTACAAAGAAGCCGTCAAGAACCTCGACGGAAAATAAAACCCTGCCTCTTCCTCGACAGACTCCGGCCACTCAAAACTATCGCCGGCCCGAGCTCATGGCGATTTCACTAAATATATTCCATTGGAGCCGCGGCGATATTCGATCAAATAAAAGCAAAAACTTGCTCCGGTCCCGCCAATCTATAAAGATCGAAGGACATGGACCGGACCCGCTTTTGTAAGTATCACGAGTCGGCGGTCACAACACCGAGCGATGTCGGGACCTCGTTGCCGCCCGATCGCGGCATGTGATGAAACGGGCTTGAGGCGGTTTACCGGAACCCGCCTCGGGATCGCCAGATAGGGCCGACCCAGCGAGCCAAGAATGATCGGGTGCCTCCGGCCCAAATCCCAGGAAATCCTAACGATTATGGGCACCGCCGAGGTCGATGATCCTCGGTCAGCGCCGAAGAAAGCATCTATCCGAGAAGCCACCACTTCTATCAGTGACCGAGCGCCGAGCGAAGGGTTCTGTCGGTGGCGAAGAAACCTCCAAAACCCCGGTGGCGGTTACTTTCGAGGAGTCCGATGCGGGCGGCTTGGACCATCCCATTCGAGATGCACTTGTCATCACTCGCCCATAATGGGAATCCCAGTCCAGGGTATTGGTGGACTCGGCTTATCAAGCATCATTTACCTTCATACCCTTCGTAGGATGAAGGTAGACCAATCGTATGTCCGCCTGCGGCGAGGACATCAGGGATTTGCTAAGCCGCACCTCCCGGGGAAATTGACCTCGCCACTGGAATTTGGGCGGGGGCCGACAGAGAACGATGATCACCACCTTTAAGATCATCGACGTGCACAGCGACAATAATGCCATCGTATGCCGACCTGTGATGTCGAGGCTGAGAGCCACTCAGACCACCTACCACCTGTGCATGAAATTCCCTACCCCGGACGGCGTCGGGGTACACAGAGGATCGAAGGCGGCCGGAATGCAATCTCGGCATCCGGGCTCGCGAGATCAACGCCGCGAGGCCGTCCGGAAAATCCGGAAGAAGTGGAGATTACCAACTCAGAGCAACAAAGTGGAAACACCTGCTTGGCCAAGGGCCCGACGGTCCTGGCGTACAAACCCGGGATGGGAATCGGGCGGACGGCGGACCGCGGCCTCTGCCGGAAAAGCCGATCTTAGAGGAAGATCCGTTGACCGCGGTATCAAAATCCAAAAGGGAAAATCCGCCACGCCGAGCAACAAGAATTGGACACAGTCGACGTGGATTCATCCAACCCCGCCGACGGCTAAAGATCGGCCACAACCTCCAAGAACCGATCCGCTCGAGCTTGTCTTCCATCGAGACAGAATTTGGATGTCTTTGCTTGGACCCGTTCGATATGCCGGATCGACCGGGCCCGGCTGCCACCGAACATCGACCCGGCTCAAAATCGGTCGTCCGTAAGAGAAGAAAGATGGGGCCCAAGCGCCGAGAAAGAGTGGAAGAGGAGGTAGGAAAGGCGATTGATAACGGGTTTATTCGGGAAGCCCGATGCAGGCACAGGTAGCCAACGATTACAGTAAAAGCCGACCTGCTATGGAGGTTATGCATTGACTTCTCCAACCCGAATAAAGCACGCCCCAAAAGATAGCTACCCATCCCCATATCGATTACATGGTAGATGCCACTACGGCACGAGCTAATGAGCTTCATGGATGCCTATTCGGATACTGACAGTTCGATGCACCCGTGATGAAGAAAATACCTCCTTCTACTCGGCCCGTGGCTTATCTGCACGGATGATGCCTTTCGGGCTCAAGAATGCCGCGCAACATATCAACGCCCGGTAAATAAAATGTTCGATGGCACGATAGGCCATACTATGGAAGTATATGTAGATGACATGTTAGTAAAATCCACACTCGGCGGACCATGTACATAACCTCAATAAAATGTTTGCTATTTTGCGAGAGTATAAGATGAAGCTAAATCAGAAGAAATGTTCCTTCTGGGTAGGTTCTGAAAATTCCTCGGCTACATGGTAAGCCAAAGAGGGATTGAAGCCAACCCCGATAAAATTAAGGCGTGGCGAGCTTGTTCCCCAAACTCGGTCGAAAAGTGCAAAGCCTAACTGCCGCCTAGCCGCAGAGCCGTTTCATCTCGCTCAACGGATAAGTGCAAACCTTTCTTTGAGGCGATAAAAAGAACAAGGATTTTCAATGGGAGAACCTTGCCAAAAGCCTTTGAAGCTATCAAGAAAGTCTGGCGGAAGCCCCAGGCCTACAGAGGCCGTCCCGAGGGGAACTTCTTAACTTATATCTCGCAGCCTCGGACTCGCGATCAGCGCCGCTCTTATTCGAACGGAAAATGCGGTGCAACACCCGGCCTATTATGTGAGTCGCCCTTCATGATGCCGAGCTCGAGATACGCCCGATGGAAAAGCGCTCTGCGCTCATAATGGCATCCGGAAGTTGAGGCCTATTTTTGGAACACCAAGTAGTCGTCTTAACCAACTATCCATTAAAAGCAGGTTATGCACCGACACGATGTTTCCTACGAATGGTAAAATGGGCCGTCGAACTAGACAGCTTGACATAGCTTACGAATCGCGCCTTTGCTATAAAGGGACAAGCCCCTGCGGACTTCATTGCGAGTTCACGCCCATGATTACCCAGGAGGACGACAGACCGGAAGAATGGTCACTCTATGTAGATGGGTCCTCTCACGGACCGATCGGGTGCGGGATAGTCCTCGTCGGTCCGACCGGCGCACATTGCTGCTCGGCTATTCGCCTAAGTTTCCCAACCACCAATAATGAGGCAGAATACGAAGCTCTCTTGGCTGGTCTAGAAATGGCAACCTCTCTCGGCCTTGCCCGCCTCACCATCCTGAGTGATTCTCAGTTGATGGTCAACCAGATCAACGGCGAATACGAAGCCAAAGAGCCTAAACTGGTTAAGTACCTCAACCTAGCCCGAGCATTGCAAGGTTTTCAGGGACTATACAACATATTCCCGAACGGAGAACATTCAGCCGACTCTTTGGCAAACTTGCGTCGATCTGGGGCCGAGCATATGGATGAGGTCGGCATAGGGCATCACGCCTCATCGGCCACTGAAATGGCGAAATCCGAGCAATGAGCAATCGGAACCGCGAGGTGGATGCGGCTATGTCTGATACCTTCAAAGCGGCATTTTGCCCAAGGACCGATCTCAAGCAAGATCCTTACGAACTCAGTCTGCCCGGTTCACTATCGTGGATGGGCATTGTATAAAAGAGGATATTCGGTTCCGCTGCTGAAGTGCCTGTCCGAATCAGAAGCCGATTATGCTCTCAGGGAGGTGCACGAGGGCATATGTGGAAACCATTCCGGCGGTCAGGCATTGGCCTATAAGTTAATCCGACAAGGCTACTATTGGCCCGATCTAAAAAAAGATGCCATTGCGCTCGTGCGAAAGTGCGCCCGGTGCCAAATTTTCGCTCCACAAATCCGATCCCCCCCGGAGAACCTCACGTCTGTATATTGTCCCTGGCCGTTCGCCAAATGGGGAATAGACTTGATCGGCCCTCTACCTAGGGGACGGGGAGGAGTGCAACACGCAATCGTTGCAGTCGATTATTTTACGAAATGGGCCGAGGCCGAACGATGCGTCGCACGAGCAGAAGATAGTTGACTTCGTATGGAAGTCAATCATATGCCGGTTCTAATCCTCAATCCATTGTCTCGGATAATGCGAAAGCAGTTTGACAACAAGAAGTTCCGATCTTTCTGCGACGGTCTCAGTACGAAATAACTTTTCCACGCCCTATTATCCTCAATCTAACGGCGGTGGAGCGATCGACAAGATCTTAAAGCAACACCTCAAAACTCGCTAGAGGAACTCGAGGGTTCTGGCGTAAGAACTCCCGGGACCACATGGGCCTACCGAACAACGCATAGATCTGCCCACGGGAGAAACGCCTTTCTCCTTGGCTTTGGCTCTGAGCCGTTATCCTGTCGAAATCGGAGCACCAACCTTCCGAGTAGCACATTTTGAAGAAAAGGACAACGACTTGGCCCTCAGTGAACTGGACCTCCTTGGCGAAAAGCGAGCTCAGCAGAAATGCGAAACGCTATATACAAAAGGAGGAGTGAAAAATATTACAACTCGAGTTCACGAGAAGATTCAGTCGGCGACCTAGTCCTCAAGAGGGTTCGAGTCCGATCCCGGGCCGCTCAAGCCCAAGTGGGAAGGGCCGTATAAAGTTAGCGAAGTCCTTCAGAATGGGGCCTACCGGCTGGAATATCTGAACGGCCAGAAACTAACTCACCCATGGAACGCTATGTATCTAAAAAGGTATTATCAATAAAAATTCGATATTGTTCCTTATCTCAATGCTGGCACACCTCATAAGACCGGTTCCTCCGGCACTACAAGACCGAGCTCGTCTCGGCACCTCGAAAGACCGGCTCCTCCGGCACTATAAGACCGAGCTCGTCTCGGCACCTCGAAAGACCGGCTCCTCCGGCACTATAAGACCGAGCTCGTCTCGGCACCTTAAAAGACCGGCTCCTCCGGCACCATAAGACCGAGCTCGTCTCGGCACCTCATAAGACCGGCTCATCCGGCACTATAAGACCGAGCTCGTCTCGGCACCTTAAAAGACCGGCTCCTCCGGCACTATAAGACCGAGCTCGTCTCGGCACCTTAAAAGACCGGCTCCTCCGGCACTATAAAGGCGAGCCTCGTCTCGGCACCTTAAAAGACCGGCTCCTCGGCACTATAAGACCGAGCTCGTCTCGGCACCTCATAAGACAAGCTCATCCGGCCTATAAGACCGAGCCCATATCGGCACGATCGACCAAGAACGATAAAAAAGCACAACGAAACGACAAGAAAAGATCTTATTTTCATCAAGTCATTATTATTAAATACAGACAATTACAACAAACCCGAACCGGAGTTGGCACGCAGAACATCGATGAAACAAAAAGACAAAAATTGGCACGCAGCCATGCCGAAGCAAAACCTAAAAGAAACTATTCGGCCCGTCATCCCGGCCGGCCGCTGAAAAGGTGGCCCCTCGGCCTCTCGGCTCATCGGCCCCGCAAGGTCCACATGAAGGTCGACCGCCGAGAGGTGATGTAAGCCTCGATCTCTGACGGTCTTCCCACCTTTCATAAGATCTAAAATCTCGAGACAAGTGGAGACGTAATTCGGGTTGATCGGCTCCTCAAAGCGGCGTCTCCTTGAAGGCCTCGCCCCATCGGCACGGCCTCGCATAGCTCGAAGCCTCGCAGTGTTGAGGCGCTCGGTCAGGCCGACACAGGCCTCGGCCTCCTTCGAGATAAGCCTCGTGCTCGGCCGGATTTCCGCGCCTTTGCGCTGATCAACGCATCGGTCGGCTCCTCGGCCTTGACCTCCATATGTCGGCTTGGAGAGCCGTGATCAAAAGCTCCATCTCGCCCCTCGGAGAAGTTATCTCCCCCTCGAGAGACTTGATCAAAGATGGGCACAAGTGATGCTCCTCTGTAAAGCCTTAAGATCGGCCTCCGTCTTCTTATGCCTCTCGGACAAAGCCGAAACTCATTCGAGGCCTTCACATAGGTGCACATGGCCGGCCGACCAAGGCATTCCCGGCTGGATCTCGGCCGGATCCATGTCGTTGGTCATCATCTCGGCTTGGGTGTCCAACCCGGATCGAATATGGCTAGAAACAGCCACCCTGTGAGGGACCCGACCGAGCATTTCGAGTCGGAGTCGCGGCCGGACGTAATCCAGAACCAGCGTGGCCGCCGCCTTCATCGATCACACGGCTCCACCCGCTCTGGTTGGCCGGAAGGTAGTGGCCCTCCAAGTCAATAACGGGCTCTTCCCGATCGGCCGGGCGAGTCGGGCGCAAGATGACTTCAGGGCCGACGAACCCTCGGCCTTATTCGCAGAAACAGGCTCCGCCCTCTTGCGCTTGCCGGCCCGCTCCCTCCGATCGGCAGCCTCGGCGCCCGGCTGCCACGCGGCTGGCGGGCGTCTCCCTCTACCGGATGAAGTCTTTGCACGAGGAGGCTGGAAAAGGAGACATATTAAAAAAAAAAAAAAAAAAAAAAAAGGGGCGTACTGAAAAGACATGGTGCTCGGGTCGGTCTCTCTAAGTCCGGCCGCCCAAAGGTTCTCCTCGGACACTAAAAGGTGAGACTTCCTTTGCTCCAGAGGAAGGCCCAAAGGCCGCTCGACGGTCGTCGAACTCGTGAAGTCTCGGCGGGATGCGTTACGCACAGCAACAAATGATGAGCGTTAGACAAAAAGGAAAAAAAAGCAAAAAATACTGCTAACCCATTTTGTACGTAAAAAGCACAGGATTCCTCAGCTCGGCATCTATCACCCCAGGATCCCACTCATCCAAAGAACTCCTCCACGGCCCACCGATGAAGAACAACAGATCTATCCAGCTATGAATGGTCTCGGGTACCCCCACCACTCCTTGTGCATAGCATGCCGGGCCGTCAAATAAAACCAGCCCGAGCCGGACCTACCAACCGACCTCCATAGATAGAGGTGTTGAACTCCTCAAAGTAGGCTCGGGCCACCTTGCTGGTTAAAAAGAATAAAAAGGCCCACCACCCGGCCCAAGAATTCGGATGAACTCGGGGACAGCGAGGCCCCACCGCCTTAACCACCGGGAAAGAGTCAACGGGAGCGGAAACCGAAGCCCGGCCAAGAAGAGCGGTAGTACACCGCCGTGCAACCAGCGGGCGGACTATGGGGCCTCTCCTCGGGATACGGAACAAACATCCGCACCCTCGCCGGAATTTTGAATCGCAGCCGCCAGGCCGCCAATAGTTCCTCCGTAACATTACTAGGGATCGAGGCTGAGTCCCAACTCGCCTCCACAAAAGGGGCCGGACGAGGGCGGGCCCGGCTGCCGGCTCGACTCTCTCCACGGAGTTTCTCCGACAAATGTCAACGGCGCCGCCATTTCCACTTCTCCGAGATCTGGCGACTTCACAAAATCATCTCCTTCCTCCTCAACACTCCCGGTCGGCGGAGCTTCGCGATCGATAAATCCGCCACACCGTGCGGTCCAGCGACACAACCAAAACCACCTCCGTCTCATCCCTTGTCTCCGACATCTTTAATAGACGAGGAAAAAGAAGAGAAAGAAAAAGCGAGCTTACCGAGAAGGATTGGCGAAATCGGAAGAGAAGAAAAAGTCGCGAAAAAATTTTCTCTCTCTCGCAAACACTATGTAAAAATGGCGGAAGAATCAATGAAAAGAAGACAACCTCTATTTATAGGAAATATAGCAATAAATGCCAGGCGCGTGAGGCGAGAAATTCTACTGAACCGTCGCAGGATCGAGAACGCGTGAGCGCGCCGCCCAATATTCTTGCGCCACGCGTCCTCCCACATGATGACACCTAAAGACCAGGGAGGCGGTGCGACACGACTCCCGAAGAGACGTCTGCTCGAAGATCTTATCCTCCCAACAAGACAAACCGGATCGGCCTCAACATCGAGCGACTCCGGCCCGGCCGGCACGGCCACAGACTCGGGGCCCTTGTTGGTACTCCATCCTACTCAGCATCCACGTGGGCACACCAGGCAGCTGAACCGGCCGAACAGAACCCGGAATCGGACCGGACAAAAAACCCGATTTCCAACCGGACTCGCTAAAAACCGGTACGGACGGTGACTCTCGGGCCGACCCGGTATCCGATCCCGGAAGGCCGAGCAGAGGAAGGACGAAAATGTCCCGGTTCAAGATTTCGGCGGGGCCGGCCCGAACGGCGGCAGACCCGAAGCCGACCGGAGCGGCGGGGAACCCGAGGGCCGACCCTGTCGGATAGACATCTCCGGAAGTCGGCAAAACAGACCCGCATGCCAATTAACGCATGCAGTCACGCCTTCCCAAGACACTCCTTATAGCCGCCACGTGTCCCCGATGTAAATGCAGATCGACAAGTGTTATGGGCATATTCCCAAACATGCGCCACTGTCATCTCCCACCGCCCAGATGTCTATATATAGGAGAAATGTACAGTAAAAAAGGACCTTTTGGAATTCTAGGCATTAATAAGAGAGAGAAAAAAGAGAGATAAAAGAGAGATCGAAAAAGAATAAAAAAGACTTGTAATTAACAAGCAAATTGGATAGACCGGCGCACATTATTACGTTCGGTTCTATGCTATCGAAAGGTCATTAATAAAAATTTAGTGATCAACTATCTTCCACTTTATTTGTTATTTTCTACGTGTCTTCGACCCATTTGTCCCGGTCAGTACACGTGACGTTGACCAAATCAGACGTCAACAATCTGTATGCATTTAAGTTTCTGTTACCCCGTGTAAGTAATCTGCAACATTCTGTTAAACATTCGTTTACTTAATTCTTGGAAACTTTATGCTTGGAACTGAATCCTTGATTTGGAACTTCCGTAAAATTGTGGTGACATCTAATTAGGACATTGGGTGCGCACTTCAAGGTCCTGCTGACATGCTATTTGGGAATCTTTTTGGATAGTTGTACAGGTTCTGTTAATTATGAATGTGATTTGTGGGCCTAATGTGAAAAACTTTATACTTCATTAGGATTTGTACTTAGAGGCCATTTCTTTGTCATTTTTTGTGTCTCTGTATCTTGAGGCAAATTTTGGACACTCACTTATATTTGCCTTCCAAATTATTTTGGGACTAAGGCTTAGATGTGTTGTTGTTGTCGTACTTATATTTGCCTTCCAGCGAATAAATTCCATGCAGTAATGTAGCATCACCAAAAAATATCATGCAATGTCAGGTTGCAAATCAGGAGACCTACGGGACCTTGGGTGCTATCGTGAGGAGCCAAACAGGTAACCGAGGAATCGGTTTCCTCACAAATCGGCATGTCGCAGTTGATTTAGATTACCCAAAACAGAAGATGTTTCATCCTTTACCCCCAACACTTGGACCTGGGGTTTATCTTGGTGCAGTTGAAAGAGCAACTTCATTCATCAGAGACGAGCTCTGGTTTGGGATATTTGCTGGCATCAATCCAGGCTAGTCAATTTTTCTTTTTTAAGAAACTTGCATATCAGGGCCCGATTTATCATTTTTGTCTTAATTAAGTTCCCAATTTTTCATAGTTGTTAATTAGGTACTCAATATTTGTTTTTGCATATTAGGACTCTGATTTTGTTTTTAGTTTAGTTCCTAATTTTAGAACCGAATTATGTATTATTTTGTTCTCAAATCAAGGCTCGTAGCGAAGCCCCCAATTAAGAAATGTTGGTCCCTAAGTATACAGAATACAGTTTGGAAAGTATTTTAAACAACAAGCTGTACTATTTTCAAATCTGAGTGCGTAGCGGAAGTCTTAAAACAGTAAGTTGCTGTCGATACAGCAACTCAGTCTAATCGTACAGGGTTTTGCAGTGTATACTTATATAAATCACAAATATTAAAAATAGTAAATGCGGAAGGTAAATGACACGGTAATTAAAGTGGTTCGAGGTAAACCCCTCTACGTCCACTGATCCTCCACACAGGAGTAAAACGTTTATTATAATCACTACGTACACAACTACGTGACTATAATCAAACCTATCTTTGTATCGTTCACACAGATTGATACAAAGACCGTCGCTTTCAACCGTTCAGACAGATTGGTTAAAGCTTCCTCTTCACTTGCTTCTTCACACACAGTTCCAAAGCTTCGTCTCTTCAATGCAGATCCGTCACACACAGTTCAGGAAAAACAAGGCTTGCTCAGTCCATACAGGGCTGATGGGTTTGTTCAATGATAGAACGATGGTTTGAACAACAACTTGACTTTCTTGAGCTTTTAGCTGATGATGTGTTGTTCACGGTTTTGAGCACTTGGATATTTCTTCTCTCAGAATATGCAGTATACTTGAAGAAATATGTTTGCTCGGAATATTCGTGTAAGCGCTTGTTATCGTAAGTGTTGGTGTTGTTCCTTCTGGTAGATGATCTTCAAACTCTTGGAGATATATATAGCTTTCTGAAATATATCCGTTGAGCCAATAGACTGTTCCTACGTGTTGATGGACAAGATCCGGTTTTTGCTCCTTGATTGAAGATCTCTGTCTGATGGTATTTAAATACTTTATCCCTTCAGTATTTAAATACTTCTTTTCAACGGGACTTGACTTTAGTGAATAACCAAGATTCCTTTCCAAATGGTCTTCAGTCCTGTTTCGATGTGTATTGAAGGTCTCAATACTTCACGGCGAATCTTTGTATCGATTATCTTGTAGGCATATTGGAGTAGTCATTTATGTCGAATGTTCTTTGTATGAGAAGACAACTTCCATACTGGGCGCTTACTTAAACTTTGTTCTTTGTATCTTGGCAACGCGAAGGCTCATTGTATCTTTAGTCTATGAAAAGGTCGTCGATCTGAGTCAACAACTTCGATCGACTTTTGATACAAATTGTTTCTTTGTATCTTTGGATTGGCACATTGTCAAAACACTCTATCAAAACTTTTGATACAGGGGTTGTTTATCCCAATAATTTCCCCCTTTTTGATAATTTGCCAAGTCTCCTTCAAATCATTTTGATGTTTATTCATAAATCCTTGATGATGCCAAAACCTTGACACTTAAAGAAACATCTTCCAGAAGGGCAGACTTTTTGGTCTTCTTTCGAATGTTCAATTATCCTTCTGCTGTATGATTAAGGCACTTGTCATCTTGCTGTATGTTTGACAGCGCAAGATACAGGAATTTTATCCAACTGTACGATCATCTTCGGGACAGCTACTTGCTGTATGTTTGATAATTTGAGAAGAGTTCGATACCGGAGTTGTTTATCCCCACTGTTTCCCTCTCTTTCGATAATGTCAAGAGCAGACTTCTTGATCTTCTGTTCGAATGATCTGGTCTTCAGCACTTAGTCTAAAAGAAATGTGAACTGCTCGCAGGCAAGTTCTAAAGTAATAGCATCTAACAGGGAAGTTTATTACATCTTTAAATTTATAATTGGCGCGCAGGCACAATCTTACAGTGTGATCTAGTTGAGTACAACTGAACCTATGAACTGTTCGCAAACAAGTTCTTACGGCTTAATACTTAAACTTGTTTGATTGCAAAAAAAAAAAATTCAGTTGAGTTTAAGTTCGCGTTGTTTGAGATAGTGAAGTCCAGATGTGAGGCAAAGCGTTTTAAATAAAAAAAAATTGAATATCAAAACAGGACATGTGGACTTAAAACTGTTTGCAATATACAACAGAATGAAACTATCAAGCATAATTGATGTTCTGTTGTGTAAATACTGTATCCGTTAATAATACAACGTTCCCCCTTTAAAAGGTACATACAGTATTCAATTCTCACATTTTGTTCGGATTAACACTGTATTCTTGGGTCTTACAGCATTCCCCCTCAATTAATGAGTAAAAGCATAAAAACTTACAGGGAGGCGTTCCCAATTCTTGTCGAAGCATAGAGATCAAGTAAATTTGGGTCCTGGTGTGATAGTGCCTTTCGGTACCCAAATTTGCCGGACAACAATTGGTTTGCTGTAGGTTACTTTTGGTCCGTTCTTGCGATGTCTACGTGGGGCAAGCACGTAGCTGCAGTAATCATGATTATTATGCATGTAAAATCGAGAGTTATAGTTATTATTCTAGTACGATTGTCGTCTAGGAGGTGGAGCCATTTTCATAGATCTTACAGCTTGCCTCCTGGGTCTCCGGTTGATTTCCCAAAGCTGTTGTTGATACTGCGCTGCGACCTGTTTTCTTGATGGATAACGGGGCTCCTGTATCCAATACCTAGGCGTGCTGTACTGAAAGTACTGCCGTGCGGGTCCTTGATATTTGGATACAGCCTTCTTTCTGAACGGCTGTTGGCGCTTTGGATATGCTCGGGGAGCATGCTGTTGGTTACGCCTTGTAGGTCTGTATGGCTGAGGATTCCGCTGTCTGGAATATGACTGTGGTGGCGGAATGGCAGCTTTTGCTGTTCGCGGTGCAACAGGATCCGTCACAGGACTCGGAATTTCATCCGATAGAGGAATGGGTTCCACACCCCTGACGAATACCGTACTAGATTTTCCTTTGTTGGAGAACGAGTTGTACCCTAAGCCACGTTTATCATGAGCATGTTGCCCAGTGCTTAGGATCTCTTCCATCCTATTAGAGGATTTCTCGAAAGAATTCAAGATTGTCTCTAATTCTCCTTCACGTTTCTCGAGAGATTTTACTTTGGCTTCGAGTAGAGCCAAATCATTTGTCTTGCTTTCAAGATGAGACTTAGTCTCATTTAGATCGTGAGCAAGTTGATGATTGCTCTCCATGATTTTTTCTAAATTGACTTTGCTGTTTTCGCAGTCGACAGACATATTTTCGTAATTATCCTTCAGCAAGTCGTTTTCTTCCTTCAGCTCTAAGTTAGAAATTTCAAGCTGTATGTTTTCTCTTTTCAATGTCTCATAGGCCTTTTGAATGTTATTAAATTCATTCAACATATTTTCAAAGGTATGAGATGTATTTACAGCAATAGTTGAGGTAGAGCTTACCTCATCATCATCGCCGTCTTCATTTTCCTCGTTAACTTTGACCATAGAGCACATGTAGGCTCTATCTTCTAGCTCATCATCGGACGAGTCACTGTAAGTGACCACCTGGAGACATCCAGTCTTTGTTGATGCGGGTGAAGCTTTTGATTCTCCAATGAAGGCCTTGAGTTTGTTCTTCATCATGTTTCTCCAGTCATCAAACTCGTTAATAGAAAACATAGGCACCTTGCTTATTAATGAGGTATCCATATGTGAGGAAATAGGAAAGATAAATTATTTTCGAAAAATAAGTGATTTAGGATCTGATTCGGTTAAAAATACGACTGATTCTTTTTAGAATCAACTGCTCCGATACCACTTGTTGGTCCCTAAGTATCTGATCTGACTTGGAAAGTATTTTAAACAACAATGTCGTTATTTTCAAATCGAGTGCGTAGCGGAAGTCTTAAAGCGATGAGTTCTTGTCGTCTGACAACTCGGTCTAATCTCCTTTTAGCTTGGTGCGTACAGGGTTTTGCAGTGTATACTTATATAAATCACAAATATTAAAAATAGTAAATGCGGAAGGTAAATGACACGGTAATTAAAGTGGTTCGAGGTAAACCCCTCTACGTCCATTGATCCTCCACACAGGAGTAAAACGTTTATTATAATCACTACGTACACAACTACGTGACTATAATCAAACCTATCTTTGTATCGTTCACACAGATTGATACAAAGACCGTCGCTTTCAACCGTTCACACAGATTGGTTAAAGCTTCCTCTTCACTTGCTTCTTCACACACAGTTCCAAAGCTTCGTCTCTTCAATGTAGATCCGTCACACACAGGTCAGGAAAAATAAGGCTTTCTCAGTCCACACATGGTTGATGGGTTTGTTCAATGATAGAACGATGGTTTGAACAACAACTTGACTTTCTTGAGCTTTTAGCTGATAATGTGTTGTTCACGGTTTTGATTACTTGGATATTTCTTCTCTCAGAATATGCAGTATACTTGAAGAAATATGTTTGCTCGGAATATTCGTGTAAGCGCTTGTTATCGTAAGTGTTGGTGTTGTTCCTTCTGGTAGATGATCTTCAAACTCTTGGAGATATATATAGCTTTCTGAAATATATCCGTTGGGAATAGATCCGTTGAGCCAATAGACTGTTCCTACGTGTTGATGGACAAGATCCGGTTTTTGCTCCTTGATTGAAGATCTCTGTCTGATGGTTTAAATACTTTATCCCTTCATTATTTAAATACTTCTTTTCAACGGGACTTGACTTTAGCGAATAACCAAGATTCCTTTCCAAATGGTCTTCAGTCCTGTTTCGATGTGTATTGAAGGTCTCAATACTTCACAGCTTGAATGCTGTATCCAATTATGCTGTAGGCATATTGGAGTAGTCGTTGTATCGAATGTTGCTGTATGAGAAGACAGCTTCCATACTTGGCGCTTACTTAAATTTTGTTGTTGTATCTTGGCAACGCGAAGGCTCGCTGTATGCTGGTGCTATGAAAAGGTCTTCGATACAGAGTCAACAACTTCGATCGACTTTTTGATACAGCTGTTTGCTGTATGCTGGATTGGCACATTGTCAAAACACTATCAAAACTTTTGATACAGGGATTGTTTATCCCAACAAGAAACAAAAGCAAAAATTGGGCCATGTTTTGAAAATAAAGTTAAGCCCTGGATTGAGACAAGAAAAAATGGATCCTCTATTGAAATTCATTTTTTTCACCATTTTCATTTTCTATAAAAAAGTCGTTTTGTGGTTTCCTCAAGGTATGAATGATCGAATAGCAATTCTGGGACATGTTTTATTTTTATCAGAATAAGAGAATTTGTATGAAAGGGAAGTGAATAGTTGTTTTCTGGATCCTTATGTTGCTTCTGGACAATTGGATTGTTATTTTTCAGTTTTGTACGTTCCTTCTCCTCTCGTCCGTTTACTCGCTGAACTTTGACCAAGCGCTTTTTAGTATACGAGCCTTATTCACTAAGCACTAAATGGCATAGTGATGCAAATTTAAATACATGCAGAGACATTCGTAAGAGCAGACGGTGCCTTTATCCCATTCGCCGACGATTTCGACATGACAGCTGTAACTACATCTGTCAAAGGCATAGGAGAGATCGGAGAAGTCAAAACCATAGACTTACAATGTCCGATCGACAGTCTCGTCGGGAAGAAAGTGATGAAGGTCGGAAGAAGCTCTGGTTTCACTACCGGAACTGTAATGGCATATGCTCTCGAGTATAATGACGAAAAGGGAATATGCTTTCTGACGGATTTTCTTGTCGTTGGTGAGAACCAACAATCTTTTGATCTTGAAGGGGACAGTGGAAGTCTCATCATATTAAAGGGTGGGAATGGAGAAATGCCACATCCAATGGGGATAATCTGGGGTGGAACTGCAAACAGAGGCCGTCTTAAGCTAAAAGTTGGAGAGCCTCCGCAGAACTGGACTAGTGGTGTTGATCTTAGACGACTGCTCAATTGCCTCGAACTTGATCTGATCACTTCGGATGAAGCACTGAGAGGTTGGTATATTCTTACGTGACTTTTTAGCGACTTCTTGTATATCACTTGCATGAGTGTGTGAGCTTACTATGTTATGTATGTAATCACCGTTCATTGCGTTGTAAGCATGGTTGTCAAGTCGGTAAGTCGAGTCGACAGAGGTCCGACTAGTTGACTAGTAGTTCGGGACTAGTCGTTGACTAGTTGGTAAGTCAAAAGTAATAAATAATAGATATATATTTATACGTGTGATAACATAAATTATAACATGTATTCAAATAACTTAGCAAATATGCCCGAAAAGTTAACATATTAAGTTCAACACAAGGTTCAACACAAAATCCATCATAAGTTTTAGTCATGGTTGTCAAGTCGCCGACTAGTCGTCCAGTCAATAGACTATCCATCTTTGCTCTAGTTGAGTGACCCAGTCGTTCAATGGTTTTCGACCGGTCGACTAGTTGGCAACTTGACAACCATGGTTGTAAGGTGATTTTTCCCCATATAAATTCTCTATTATGCAACCTGGTTGTAAATGAACAAAAGCGAGAAATGGTTGAAAACAGTTTAGTTTCTTCATGGTTGAGTTGATTTGTTTGTTATAAGTTAAAGGACTCATCACCAAAACCACCCATGAGGTTTAGCCCAATTACAAAAAGACCCAGTTAGTTATTAAAATTACAATACCCCCCTCCCCACACAAGTTTGTTTATTCCTTACAAACTGCACACTCTTGAGGGGGGTATTTGTTATTGGTGTGCAAAAAAAACGAAACGTGAAACCGAAATCGAAATCAAAAAACTGAAACTGAAACCAAAACCGAATGTTTTTTTTATAACATTTTCGGTTCGGTTTCATTTTATGGTGGAAAACCGAAAACCCCCAAACCGAACTGAAATTTAATACTATTTTTTATATATAATTTATAAAATTATTATATTACAATTTCTTTAATTATTAATTAAAGTATTTTGCATTTTAAAATGAGTCCAATATATTCGATATTCTTGTTGGATTTCATGCTTGTTTTTTTTTTTTTTGGAAAGAGTCTAGTAAATTAGTCTATTTTGTCTTTTTAAAAATAAATAAATAAATAAAAGCTGAAAAAGAACCGAAACCCGAATTCTGTTTTAAAAACCAAATAACCGAAATTTTCTGTTTCGGTTCGCTTTTTGCATAAAATCGAACCAAACCGAACCGACCCTTGTTGACCCCTAGTATTTTTGTAAGGTAAATACAATCTCAGGGGAATATTTGTAACTTCAAAAGCCAAGTGGGTATTTTCTGTTACAAGATTAAATTTAAGGGGTAGTTTTTTGTAATTATCCCTAAATTAAAATGATACTCCTCCGTCCAACTTGAAGCGTCCTTTTTCTCCTATTTTAAGAAATGATTTTGTTCCAGTAGCTATTTTTCTACATCTCATGCCCATGTCTGAGGCCAGAGGCGCACAGATGAAATTAAAAATCACCTCTTAAGCCCAAAGGCGAGCGATGTTAGCAAGCCGCGCGCCTTGGTGCGCCTTTTACCCGCACCTCAGTACTCCTAGCGCGCCTCTGTATCATGAGGTCTTTTTTTAGAACACTTTTAAAGTTGCTTTTATTGCTTTGATACTTTGTTTTTGTTAGTTATTAAGTTATTCGTGGATAGTTGTATTTTTTGTCATTATGTGTTTTTAAGTGTTATAACTTGATTTATTTTATCTTTTATTTTTTTGCGCCTCACATCTGTCAGCTCTCGCCTCGCCTTGTGCCTCAGGCGATAAGTTTCCTTGGTGTGCCTTTCGCCTTTAACAACTATGCCCATGCCCCTTATATTGATATGGTTCAAAATTAATCCCCAAATCCCAACTCATAAATAAAGTCATAAGTGGAAGATCTGAGAACAAAATACTTATGTATTGTACCATGCAATCCATAAAAAGTTATACATTCACCAAATAGGACTCTTCAGGTGGAACAGAGTATAAAGCTGGTGATACTCTAAATGATAATTTTCTTTCATGTTACTTTAATGCATGCGCCCCGTGACTTGAGTAGCTTCATGGCAGAAAGGTCTACGTCCTTAGCACACACGATTTGTTTGAAATAATATTAATGTTTTTATTATTCCGGCATTGCTATAGTTGCCGTTCACGAACAGAGAGCTGCTTCCATGACACTTGTCGGATCTAGTGCTGGCGACTCATCGCCCCCCTATGTAGTGATCCCAAAGGACAAATCCGAACTGTTGGGTCTTCACATCCATCACGTCCCTCTGGAAGGCGGTGCAGGAGGACCTGATATAAACTCGACACAGGACGAAGGCGCCTTTGATTTAGAAGATGGGGTGAACAACACGGGTCCAAGTTTCGAGGAGCATCAGTTCATTCCCAGCTTTAACGGGAAGCCGATAATGGATCAGGACGACGACCAGCAAGATAGGTTGGAATCTGAGAATCTGTCGTTGTTGAGGAATACTTATGATGATGATCTTAGTTTCTCGTTGCGGTTGGGAGAGAATGAGCCTAAGCGAAGGAAATCCGAGCCAGATGCAAGAACAACTGATGATTGAGCCAATTTGAGGTTTTCTATTGTTTTCAGAAAAGAATTTGTTGCTGGTTTTTATATGTTATGTTGTTGTATATTATGTTTCAATATGCTATATTACAGGGGATGTTATGGTTAAGTACTTTCTTGTTCAAACTATGTTTAAATGCATAGATATATTACGGTTTAAATTGTATGAGTATTATTGTACTCGTCTGGTGGAGTAGATGAGTACAATAGTACTCCCTTTTTTTGGGTGCAATTGCTCATATAATATGAGTACAATAAAATTCATTTTGTCAAATACATGAGTATTGTTATATTCGAAGATATTAGTACTATTGTACTCATAATATACTTGAGCATGGTTTAAGCAAGAAAGATTCAAGTATGGATTTTCATTCTTTTTATTTTGGGGGTAGGGCTATTTGTCAAGTGAAAATGCTTAGATGGATAAGTTCAGGTCACATTAGTATAAGTTCATGCTTTCACTTCAAGTGGGAGATCCGAGTTCGAGTCCCTCTGATGTCAAGAATTTTCAAGGGTTTATGACTCTTTAATCTATGATTAAAGAAGAGACCTTAGCCCTCCGGGGTACGCTGATGGAACAATTAAATATTGAGGGTTTCAAGCGGTAGTTGAGGATATTTAAGAGCCTGGGAGCCGGATACACATCTCGTGATTTAACTGGTAGCAGTACTGTGGGGCCGGGACTGTTATCCCGAGGACTAGATCAGTATCAAAAAAAAAAACAATTATCCAACCTTATAGGGGCATCCGAACGACTCTGTGTATTATGCTTGTAGAGCATATCTAATGCAATAATGTTGACATTTGTATATGTGGCAAAATACATTGGTATTACACTAAAAATTATCTCCAAATGCAACAACGTAGGCATGTCCACGGGTCGGACCCGCCGGGTCACCGGGTCCAATAAGGAGGACCCGAACCCTAACCCGGAAAGATGGACAACCCGTCGGGTCAACGAGTCTCGGTCAGAATTTTTTTTTATTTATAATATATAAATTATTTTTTGAAATACAATTGTTAATTTGTTATATATTTTTTTGAAATACAATCTGTTACACAGATGACCGTTGCTGACTGAGTGAGAGCAAGCAACGACTCTATTCATACAGCCTGCATGCAACGGCTCCAAAAGTGCAAAGGTGGTGGGTGGGGGTGGGGTCGGTCGGCAATTTTTTTTTTTTTAAATTGGACCCGCCTACTGCTGCAACGGCTCCAAACAAAGTCCAAAGAATCTGCAATTCTGCACTGCACTGTGGTGGGTGGGGGTGGGGTCAGCAGTTTTTTTTTTTTTTTAAATTGGACGACCCGCCGGGTCAGCGGGTGGGAATTAGGTCGACCCTAACCAGCACGACCCGTGACCCGTATGACCCGTGACCCGGTGGGTCCGGGTCGACCTTTGACCCTTGGACATGCCTACAACAATGTTGACATTGTCAACGTGGCAAAAATATTTGTTTTTGGAAAAAATAAATAAAAAAAATATAATAATTGATCATATTAATGATAAACAATGTCAATGATAATGTCAAGAGATGAGATTAGTCTTGATCATGTCAAATATTTATTATGCTACATATCTTTTTTTTTTTAACATTTGTCAAGAACCATTCTCTTAGTATTGTTTTAAAAATGCTCTTTATATTTATATTTGTGTTATGATATAGTAGTAATAGTGAATCATATTAATGTGACAATGATATGTGATAGGACGTCGAATGTACGCTCCCAGAAAACCCGGTTTAAAATATGGACCAATAAAGGTCCGACCTAGGTTCTTAGATAAGGAGATGACAACCCCAAGGTCCTTTAGAAGGGCGCCGACCTCGGAGGCCCCACTTAGCTGTAACATCTGTTAGAAGGGCGCCGACCTCGGAGGCCCCGTTGACCTAGGATATCTGATGAAGGGCGCCGACCTCGAAGGTCCCCGCTGACCTATGATATCCGATAACAGGTCGCCGACCTCAAAGGTCTCTAAAACTACTGATTTGAATAGGGATGAGCCGACCTAAAAACCACCGAACTCAGGAAGGTCGAACTCTTGAGAAAGAAGATCCTGACTCACCTGACAGAATCCCTAAGATCCAGGGGTTGAGAGCCCATACCTTGCCATCCCGGAGATCCAGGGATTGAGAGCCCATACCTCGCAATCCCGGAAATCCAGGGATGGAAAATCGCAGCTTGAATCCCTGGATATCCGGGATTCTCTCTAGGAATCAGGAAAAATCTCAGATAACAAGGCATCCTCCTCCTATAAAAGGGAGAGAGAGGGGGTTCCTCAAAAAAGGACACACTCTGAGAATACAGCATATTTTAGAGAGAGAAAGAAAAGAGAGTACTTCAAATATTTTGGGTTTTCTTAGCTAAACTTCTAAGATTAACCCGGTTCTTGGTGACCGATCAGCTCGGTTACATCAAGTGGCGCCGTCTGTGGGAAGTGTGACATCGAGTCACTTTGAGTTGAGACGTGAGGTTAGTAATGGCAGAAGAAATGAACCAGAAGAGAACAGGGGAGTTAATACCCAGAAATCTAGAAGAGGAACTAGCAGCGGCGGGTGGAGAAGCGACTCTGGAGAAAACACCCGTCACCCTATAGAAGAAGTCGCACCAAGCACAATTACACTGACGAAGGAAGCCTTAGCCGACATAATCGCCAGTGCAATCCAGAAGAGCCGGGAGGTCGAGAAGCAAAGGGTACCACGAAAAATAATACCCATCCTATCGGATGGGCCGGAAGAAATTGATCAGCAGGAAGAACATGGGGAGAGTTATCCAAAAATATGGGAGCGATCTAGGCAGGAAAAAACGCAGGATCCCTTGATATCCAGCATGCAGGACGAGCTGGAAGAGTTGAGACAGAGGGTTGCGGGGAGGGACATGGAAAGTCATCCGTGCCATCCCTTCTCGAAGGCATACTACAGCCGAGCTCCCGTATGGGTTTAGAACATTACCTTCACCTATGATGGACTCTCGAGATCCTACCCGACATTTATACCGATTCGAGAACATGGCGGTACTACATAGATATTCGGATGCCGTGAGTTGCAGGCATTCTTGGCCACACTGACAGTGAGTCGGCTCGAGATTAGTTCCACGGATACCCCCTGGGTCAATCACCGGCTTCAATACTTTCAGCTGCGCGTTCTTGACGCACTTTGCCAGCGCCTGGTCGCACCAAAAGACCTTCATGTCCTTGTACAGAATTAAGCAATATTCTGGAGAAGAGTAGAGAGCTTATGTGACCCGATTCACGAAGGCGTGTCTGGAGGTACCCTCGTCGTCGAAGAAGTAAAACCGGTGCCTTGACACAGGGGATCGAGGCCGGGTTATTACGCACCTCATTAGCTAAAAACCCGGCTAGAACATACGATGAGGTCTTAGCCCGATGCTCGAAGTACATCAACGTTGAGAAGCGAGAAGGATATGGAGGAGTTGCATGAAAAGCCCGAGGATGGGGAAAGGGGGTCCAGCAGATTGATACGACGGGAGGAGTACACCTTTCAAGGAAATTTGCCTCGGGAAGAAATGTCACGGGGAAAAACAGATCGGAAGAAGAACGATATCGTTCTAAGGCGACCAAGATTTGACCAATACTGACCCTAACAATGAGGAGAGCCTGTGTTTTGGAAGCAGTTGAGGGTAAGATGAGCAGGGTCATCGAGTGGCCTGCATCTCGCCCTAATAGGCCCACCCAGCCGAAATCAGAGCTTTATTGTCGATTCCACAATGATTACGGGCATAAAACAGACGAATGCAAGCACCTTAAGGATGAGATCGAGAGGTGGTCCGAGCGGGACATCCGATGGAGTTCACATATCAACAGAGAAATGGAGGTCGGAGGCAACCACCCATGCCCCAAGGAGGCGGGGTGAAAAGAGAAGCTCCTCGGGGACCCGCTGCTCCCCCGGCTAAAAAAGGAGTGATCCACATGATATCAGGGGGACCAACCGACGGAAGTTCTAATCAGGCTAGAAAAGCCCACGCACGAAAGGCTAGGTGTCATCAACTCAAGGAGGTCGCCTCTGTAGGCAGTGGGCCTATCATTCAGTTCAGCCCCATGGATTATAATGGGATACATACGCCCCACAATGACGCGTTGGTCATCACGGCGAAATCGCCGATTCACGATGTGCAAAGGGTGTTTATCGATACGGGAAGCTCAGTAGACATCTTATTCTATGACTGTTTCAAACAGATGAACCTGGAAGTGGAATTGAGAAAGGTAGATACCGCGCTCTATGGGTTCTGTATGACCGAGGTGCAACCAGTGGGAGAAGTGGTGCTTCCAGTGGCACTAGGTCGGATGCCCCATCGGAAGGTCAAGACACTCAGATTTTTAGTGGTGGACACCAAATCGGCCTATAACGCCATTTTAGGACGACCAGGGCTCAACAAATTCGAAGCAGTAGCCTCTACCGCGCACATGAAAGTAAAATTCCCCGTAGGAGGTGAGGTGGGAGAAGTAGCAGGAGATCAGTTTGTCGCCCGTTCTTGTTATCAAACAACCGTAAAGTAGGGAGTACAGCGCGGAAAGAGGACACCCGAGCTCGGGGGTCCGGATCCGGAGTCTAAGAGGAATAAGCAATCGAAGACACCCGAGGAAGCTGAGGAAGAAGGTGTCAAGCCCAACGAGGAGTTACTAGAAATAGAATTTTTTCCTGGAAAGCGGAAACATAGACACGCATGGGGATTCGGTTGGACGATTGATTAAAGGAAAGCCTCATCACCGCTAAGAAGATTCGTGGACATTTTCGCGTTCGCACTGAGGATCTGTGGGAATCACCAACGATTGCCGAACACAAAGTTGAACATCGACCCCACCATAAGACCCGATAAAGCGAAGAGGAGGCATTTCGGGCCGAGAGATGGATGGGGTCATTGGGGAAGAGGTTGATAAGCTCCTCCGATTTGGGCACATAAGGGAGATCCGGTTTCAGTGGCTATCCAATCTTTGTGATGGTAGGAAAAGCCGGGGAAGTGGAGGATGTGCATGGACTTAGGGACCTAAATAAAGCATGTCCCAAGGATCACTACCCGCTACCCCGCATAGATCACCTGGTGGATTCAACCTCGGGTGCGAGTTACTCGGATGATGGACGCTTCCCAAGGATATCATCAAATTCCTCTCGCACTTTTAGGGACGAGAAGAGGGTTAGTTTTGTGGTTTCAAAGGGAACTTTTTGTTATGTACGCATGACTTATGGATTGAAAAATGCAGGAGCTACATATCAGAGGATGGTCGACAGAATATTTAAATCCCAAATCGGCAGAAACATGGAGGTATACGTGGATGACATGCTAGTGAAAAGTGTGAAGGCAGAAGAACATATCAGGGACCTAGAAGAGACGTTCGAGAACCTGCGCACGTACGGGATGAAGCTCAACCCATCAAAATGTTCTTTTGGAGTCAAATCGGGAAAATTCCTGGGGTATGTGGTCACAGAACAAGGAATCGAGGTCAACCCGGAGAAGGTCAAGGCAGTACTGCAAATGAATCCTCCAAAAATATAAAGGATATCCAGATACTAACGGGAAGAATAGCGAGTGAGCCGTTTCATATCACGCTCGGCGAGAAGGGTTCCCATTTTTAAACTCTTAAGAAAAGGGAACAAGTTCGAATGGACCCGGAAGCGCAAAGCGGCATTCGGAAAATTGAAAGAGTATTTGGCCGAGCCCTACTCACCAAATCGGTACAGGAGAGGATCTTGTACTCTACTTATCCGTGGGAGAAGGAGCGGTGAGCTCGGTCTTGCTAAGAGAAGAAATGAATAAACAAAAGCCCATTTATTATACGAGCCGAATCTTGCAAGGAGAGCGACGGAACTACTCCGAGTTAGAAAAAGGGGCGCTGGCGTTAGTGGTTACGGCCGGGCGATTGAGGCCCTATTTCCTAGCCCACCGGATAAAATTGCGAACCAACTTGCCCTTGAGAGAGATATTAGGGCGACCTAATGTGTCAGTCGTCTGGTGAAGTGGGCGGTAGAAATGGGGAGTACGACATGGAATATGAGCCGAGAACGGCGATTAAAGCTCGAGCCCTAGCAGACTTTATCGAAGAGGGGGCCATGCCATCGCCACCGGAAGGACGATGGGCATTGCATGTGGATGGATCGCGACAACCGGTGGTTACAGGCGGGAATAATCCTCACTACCCCGGAAGGTGAGCAATTAGAGTATGCCATAAAATTCGATTTCGGGCATCTAACAACGAGGCCGAATATGAAGCCACAGTTAAGGGAATGCGGTAGGAATAGACTTGGGCGCCACGACGACTCATCGCTTACTCGATTCCCAATGGTCACACAGTAGAAGGAAAATTTGAGATAAATGAAGATCGGATGAAGAAGTATGTGGAGGAAGTAAAAGAGGTGCCAAAAAACTAGGGAATGGAAGTTAATCCATATCCCTAGGTCGGAGAATGCAAAAGGTGACTACCTAGCAAAGATGGGAAGCTCCTTAGTGGATTGCCGCTCGCGAACGATGCGGATTAGGAGCGGCCAGTAGCATCATGAAACAGGTGATGGAGGTGAATGAGATGGCAGTTGGCGAACTCCTTTGTTGGCATACCTAAGAAGGGCGTAATTACCCAAGGAGAGACAAGAAAGAATGAAAATTGTGCGAAGAGCGGCAAGGTTCTTTGCATTAATGATGAGCTATATAAGAGGTCTTACCTCGGGCCATACCTACGATGCATCTCGGAAGAAAAGGGCGAAGTGTATTGGAAGAAATCCATGAAGGTGTCATGAGACCATACCAAAGGAAGAGCGCTGATTAGCAAAACGCTAAGGGCTGGTTTCTTTTGGCCGACCATGAGCAAGAAAGCGGTGGAAATGGTTAAGCGATGCCAAAAATGTCAAGTGCACGCACCCTTAATTCATATCCCAGTAGAGGATATGATCACCATGGGAGCGCCCATCCATTCGCCAAATGGGGAATTGATATCATGGGGCGGTTTACACAGCTCGGGAGGAAGAAAGTTCTTAATAGTAGCCATAGACTACTTGACAAATGGGTAGAAGCCAGAACTGTGGCCACCATAACCGAGCAAAGAATCATAAGTTTCCTGTTTAACAACATTTGCTGCAGGTACGGAGCGCCCCAGATACTCATCTCAGATAATAGAACCCAATTCAATGGGAAGAGAACCCAGTCCTGGTGCGAGGGTATGCATATCAAGCAAAGGTTCGCTGCGGTTGCTCACCCGCAAGCTAATGGGCAAGTAGAGGTAACTAACAGGACAATCTTGCAGGGGATAAAAACCCACTTAGACAAAGTGGGAGGAGGATGGGTGGATGAACTTAGCTCGGTACTATGGTCGTACAGGACCACACCTAGATCGTCAACAGGAGAAACACCCTTCAGTATGGTCTACGGGTCCGAGGCGGTCATCCCCGCAGAAGTCGGAGAAATGTCCCATCGGGTTCGATGGTTCAATGAGGTGGAGAACGAGGAAATAATGAAGGAGGCGTTAGATACCATAGAAGAAAGGAGGGAAGCGGCGGAAGACGAATGAAAGATACAAAAGCCCGACAAAAGCGGCTCATGACAAAAGAGTCGGGAAGAGACAATTCCAGTCGGTGATTTGGTGCTTAGGCGAGCTGATGCCCTCGTAAAAAGCAGAAAGGCTGGGCAGGCAGGAAGGCCCTTACAAGGTAATCCGAATTTATGCGGGAGGAGCTTACGAGCTTGAGGATATGGAGGGGCACCTCATCAAAAGACCTTGGAACATATGTCACTTGAAAAAGTATTTTGTGTGAAGAGATGTGGAAAAAAGCTTATGTTGTTTTAATGAAAGTCTATTACAAAAATATATCTCTGAATGTGTTGATCAAGTAAAACTAGAAATGATATCTGAATAGGCGAAACGCCTCCAGATCCGAGTAAGGGTGAACCGCCCTTTGACATCTGAATAGACGAAACGCCTCCAGATCCAAGTAAGGGTGAACCGCCCTCTGACATCTGAATAGGCGAAACGCCTCCAGATCCAAGTAAGGGTGAACCGCCCTCTGACATCTGAATAGGCGAAACGCCTCCAGATCCGAGTAAGGGTGAACCGCCCTCTGACATCTGAATAGGCGAAACGCCTCCAGATCCGAGTAAGGGTGAACCGCCCTCTGACATCTGAATAGGCGAAACGCCTCCAGATCCGAGTAAGGGTGAACCGCCCTCTGACATCTGAATAGGCGAAACGCCTCCAGATCCGAGTAAAGGTGAACCGCCCTCTGACATCTGAATAGGCGAAACGCCTCCAGATCCGAGTAAGGGTGAACCGCCCTCTGACATCTGAATAGGCGAAACGCCTCCAGATCCGAGTAAGGGAGAACCGCCCTCGGACATCTGAATAGGCGAAACGCCTCCAGATCCGAGTAAGGGTAAACCGCCCTCTGACATCTGAATAGGCGAAACGCCTCCAGATCCGAGTAAGGGCGAACCGACCTATGAAGCTATGACTAAGGGAAATACCCAACCTACACTAAAGATCGGTGAAAAGATTAAGTCAAACTGGTCGGATTACATTTAGGATTTTTCGAAATTTAAAAGTGGGGCCTCCGAGCTATATCAACTTTGTTGTATCAAATCAAACAGGCACAAGATACATCAAGGTTACAAGCAACTCCGAGCTATATCAACTTTGTTGTATCAAATCAAACAGGCACAAGATACATCAAGGTTACAAGCAACTCCGAGCTATATCAACTTTGTTGTCATTCAACTCAAAAAGCACACAAACTCAAAGTATATTCAACTCAAAAGGTTGTCATTCAAAATAGCTGTGCCAGTACAAATAAAGTAGAAAAAAAAAAAAACAGAAGAAAAATATACATTGTCTACACTAAGCTACAGGCTCTGAAGACGGAGGAGGCAACGGAGGAGAAGCATCACGATCGGTCCCAACCACCTCGGGACTAGGAGTGCTGGCCTTAACAGGTGAACTGGGAGGATCAGAAGGCAGCTCCAAGTCTAAGCCAGATTGCTTTATGGACTCCTCAAGGGCGTCCTTCCACCAGGCCGCCTCCGGAGATTCTTCCACGTCCCCGGACCAACCCGAAGGAACGGGAGCCCCGTCCAATTCAGCATCCCGGTCCAGCTCGCCCGAAAAGCCCAATGAAGCTAGCTGCTCACGAGCACGAGTCAGAGCAAAATCAAAATATTGTGTCGCAGCTGGGGCTAGCTTAACCAGGAATGCGGTGGAATTATGATACCGGGCCAGGAGGGCGGAACGGTAGGCCTCCAGAAAAGAGTGACCAACGTCACTAGTCGAGAATCGACGTCGGCCATCCGTCACCCCGCGCTCATAAGACGATCCCTCGGATCTAGCCTCGGCTAGTTGAGTCTCCACAGGTCGCTTTTCCGATGCCGCTCTAGCACGAGCTTCGAGGTCGGCGACCTTCTCCAACTCGGCCTTAGCCCGCGCCTCAAGTTGAGCTATCCTTTCGGATTCGGCCCTAGCTTCCGACAAGCCGAGCCTCGAGCCGCCCACCTTCTCCGTTTCACCAAGACATGGTCTTCCAAAATTTCAGCTCTTGGTTTAGCTGAACATTGGCCATCTGGGCCCGCTCTAAAACCGCCTCCCGCTCAGAATCTTTCTTAAGGGCAGCATCTAAGCGATACTCCCTTTCCTGAAGCCGGGCCGAAAGATCAGAATTAGCCGACAGGGCGGCCTCCAGGTCGGCTTGCATCTGGGTGAGCTGCGAAGAAGAAGTAGCGCCGAGCTTATGATCCTCGGCGAAGGTCACGAAGGTGGCGAAGAACTGCACAAGAAGTTATATCAGGTCGGCAGAGGGTAATAATAAACATAAAAATAACCAAAAGGGGTATGAAGGCGAAAAGGGGAATACCTTCCCAAAGTACATCATCATAGCATCAAATTTAGGGTCCTCCTCGGCGGCTCGTAACCCCAGCTTATCCTTAGTCGGGACCATTGAGCTAAAATAAGGGAGAAATTTCTCAAACTCCTTGCAACGGAGAAGAGTCTCCATAGCCGGACCTGGAGGACCCGCGGTCTTCGGCCGTTTGGAAGCAGGGGAGCTAGGAGAAGAGGCCCTCTGAGTGACCTGAAGCTGCCGAGACGAGCTCGCAGAGCCTCGTCCGGTGGTCAAGGTAGGAGCCAGGTCGGATGGGAGAGTTACCCAGGACTGGGGCGGCAGGAACCTTCCGTTTAGCTTTGGACGAGCCCTCCGCCCTCTCCTTAGGAGGATTCGTCGACTTAGGGACCTTCTCTTTATTTGGTTCAGCTGGCTTGGAGGCATCCGACTGGCAGGTCCGCATGAACCGATCTACAAAAAACAATACAAACGGTCAAGGAAATAGCTAAAAAGCAAAATAACAAAGATCTAAAAAAATATATATATATAGATAAAGCCTACCGATGTCAGGGATAGCCGGGTAGGGATTCGAGCTCAGCCCACAATGGAACAGAAGATCATGGAATTGCGTCAGCTGGAAAGCATTATAGGGAATGGCATTCCATTCCCGAACTTTCTCGACCCACGCAGCCCGGATGGAACTACGCCTAGGAATAGGATCCTGGCTCGGAGTAGCCTGCGTCCATTGCGTAGGAAAGCCCCAAGAATCGGATGTGGGGAGCCGAAGGAAAAAGAAGCGGGACCTCCAGTCCTTCACATTGGAAGGGAGGTGGGTGAAGAAATGGGCGTTGTTTCGGGAGGTCAAGTAAAAAGAGCCTTTAAAACTCTTTAGCCCAAAGCAAAAATAGAAAAAGCCCAGGTCGGGTTCCTCATGTCTGTAATGACACAGCACGAGAAAACCCACCATGTAGCGAAAAGAGTTAGGAGAGAACTGGTTGAGGGGAAGATTGTATTTAACGGAGAGAGAGACAAGGAAGGGATGGGGTGGAAAGCGAAGACCACTGCTCACCTGATCCACAAACCAGGTAATATGACCCGGAGGAGGATGATCAGGGGTATCGCTAGCCTGAGGTGTGACAAATTCCCACCCCGGGGGAAGCCTAAGAAATCTTATAAAACTAGCCAGCGCGGCTGGGCTAGTCCTCGATAGAGGATGGGGAGGGAGAACTCGAGTCGCCCCTACAACCGTCTGATATGGGTCGGCTAAAAGGCCGGTCACAGTTACCTCGTCCATAGGGGAGGAAGGAGGATCTACAATGATTAGGGGATGCGAGGGAGGGATGTCACCTAGCTCGGACGATCACGTCACCTAAAGGTTCATCCCTAAGACGAAGAGAGGAACCAGAGCTCGCCCGACCTACCCCGAATCCCCATCGAAGAGGAAAGACCCTCCAAAAAGAGTTCACGGCCGATTCGCGGAAATATTTTGGGAATCCAAGGCATTTACATAACTAAAGGAAGAAAAGGGGAGGAAGAAGAAAAGGAAAATATCTGTAAAACAAATCAAAAAGCTAAAGAGATGTTTAGATGAACATACCCATGGGATTGGGTGGAAGTTCGCCGGAGAAAAGTAGAGCAAGCGCGTCGCCGGGGACAGATAGCTGTGATCGCTAGTGTCGCCTGAGAATTTTCGCACCAGAGGTTGAGGGTATAAAATCGCGGAAGTGGTAAAGGGGGAAGAAGACGACCTTTTATAGGAGGGAGGGGCAAAAACCGAGGAGGATAGGGACGATCTGGAGCGTCCGATGCCCTATTCGAAGGAACGGCTGGGATTTGGCACCGTCTTAGCCGACCTATGGCAGGTCGACACTGCTTCGCCATCGACGCGACGTTTGGGAGGCGAGGAAAGGAAAAGACGGAGTTAATTATAGCGCACAAAGTCCGAAGAGCCTCGTTATCTGGGAACGGGAGTCCCAAGGATAATTGCGTCAAGGTCGTCCGGTTGTAAACAAATCTTACTCTACTCGGTCTTACAGCTCGACTAGAGTAGGGGGGACTGGTTGATAGGACGTCGAATGTACGCTCCCAGAAAATCCGGTTTAAAATATGGACCAATAAAGGTCCGACCTAGGTTCTTAGATAAGGAGATGACAACCCCAAGGTCCTTTAGAAGGGCGCCGACCTCGGAGGCCCCACTTAGCTGTAACATCTGTTAGAAGGGCGCCGACCTCGGAGGCCCCGTTGACCTAGGATATCTGATGAAGGGCGCCGACCTCGAAGGTCCCCGCTGACCTATGATATCCGATAACAGGTCGCCGACCTCAAAGGTCTCTAAAACTACTGATTTGAATAGGGATGAGCCGACCTAAAAACCACCGAACTCAGGAAGGTCGAACTCTTGAGAAAGAAGATCCTGACTCACCTGACAGAATCCCTAAGATCCAGGGGTTGAGAGCCCATACCTTGCCATCCCGGAGATCCAGGGATTGAGAGCTCATACCTCGCAATCCCGGAAATCCAGGGATGGAAAATCGCAGCTTGAATCCCTGGATATCCGGGATTCTCTCTAGGAATCAGGAAAAATCTCAGATAACAAGGCATCCTCCTCCTATAAAAGGGAGAGAGGGGGTTCCTCAAAAAAGGACACACTCTGAGAATACAGCATATTTTAGAGAGAGAAAGAAAAGAGAGTACTTCAAATATTTTGGGTTTTCTTAGCTAAACTTCTAAGATTAACCCGATTCTTGGTGACCGATCAGCTCGGTTACATCAATATGATATTTAATTTATTGAATATGAATGACTATTATGCCTATGATATAATTAGGATTGTGCATCTTAAGTTTTCCTATAAATCGGACTTCAGTTATTAATGAAAATCATACCTGAGAATTATTCCCTCTATTCTCTCTCTAAATTCTCTCTATAATACGCAGTTTTATAATACGATATAGCAAGACTCTAACCTACTGAGTAATATGATGAGAGTAATGCTCTACGGTTGTATCTTATAGATAATCCTCTGTATAAGAAATCTAATTATTACAACAAATCTCACAACTTCCCTACAAGCAATTCTTGATCTAAAATTCAAAAATCCTCCATGATTCTGATCCAACATAGCTACCGGCCCAGATTTGTTTTCATAAAACTTACCAAATCATTAAATATGAACTTGATGGTTAGGAATAAAACCGACCCTCGCGCGACAGAACACATGGCCATGGGCGCCCATCAGCTTCCAATATCTCTGCTCTGACAATTTTGGGAGAATTGGGATCCTGAACATCCAAGATCGTATCTCTCTGGTCCATGAAAATGGAAGTGGCCGCACCAGAAATCTCGCAGATCCAGATGGCCGGCCGTTACGACGGTGAAGACTTTCCGTCTGGTGGAGTACATCAAATCCTCGTGAACCCTAGCAAACCTATCGAAGGGTTCGTCGTGGTCTTCGAATTCGAAGAAGGGTTCGCCGATATGAGTCCACTCCAAGCTGCGGACGGGCGAGCAAATTGAACACAACTACCCAGCAATGCGCGCATCCCACCACTTAGCCGTTGACGCCGAGTACTTGCGGCAGCATCAGCCGCGATTCTGACGGCGAAATTGATTCACTGCTCCGATTAGTATCTGAATTCATAGACCCGAAATTTCCGGCAAAATTATAAGCATGGGGAGATCCTAAACTTTCAACAGCCCTACTCCAAGAGATCTAGTGGCGGATGACAGCCGAAGAACCCATGTTTGATCAGCAATGAGCGTTGGTGACGGTGCCAAACTTCAATTTCTACTTATTACTGTTGACGTCTGATTTGGTCAACGACGAATGGATCGAAGCCACGTAGAAAATAATAAGAGGGACGTATAAACAGAATTAAAAATATTGGACCATTAAATGTTTATTGATGATCTTGATAAAGAGTAGAGCCGGGCCGAAAATATTTTGGCTTGCCCGTACAGCTGGTGCTTGTTAATTACAAGTCTTATCCTTTTCTCTTTTCTCTTTTCTCTCTTTTTTATCTCTCTTTCTCTCTCTCTTATCTCTCTCTCTCTCTCTTTTTCCCCGCTTTTCAAAAGTCCCTTTTTTGTGCCTTCTCCTGGCATATATATAGGTGTTTCCAGCCATTCATGAGAGGACAGTAGGACGATTGGGATGAATATGCTGATGACATGTGTCGCGATGGAGGTGACTCCTTTGACACGTGTCGTCTTCTTAAGTGTGCTTTGTGTAGGGATATGACAACTCTCACTTACCGTCCTGTCTGCCTGTTCTTCGGGCTTTCGATATTTATCTGTTATGACCGACAATGAGGTCGGCCCTTCAGCCTCCTGCTACTCTGGTCGGCCTTATTCGTGATTATGGTGTTTTCATATAGGGTCTGCTCGGCCTTTCTGGTCCGGATTCCGGGTCGGCTCTAAGGTCTCTGCCCGGTCCGGCCCTTTGTGCGAACCCGAGAAACGATCAAGTTTATGACCGGTCTGGCTCCGGGATCGGCTCGGCCGTTCGGACGCCCGAGGCGCTTAGGTGGACGCCAAGGCGGATCGACTACCAACAAGGGCCCCCGAGTCCAGGGTCGTGCCGGGTTGGCCGGTGCTGGAATCGTCTCAGATTGAGGTCGGTCCGATTTGGAGGTGGATAAGATCCTTTGAAGGGTCATATCTTCGAGAGTCGCATCGATTTGACTTCGGGATCTCCAAGAGTCACAGCGAGGGGGACGCGTGGCGGGATGTAATTCGTCGCGGTGTCTCACGCGTTCTTAATTCTTGCGATGATTATGAATCGCCGCTTTAGTAATTAATGCCCCTGTCTCCTCCTATAAATATAGAGTGTATTCTTCTTCATTGCTTCCTTCGCCATTTTTACTGCAGAGAGAGATCTTTTCCGGCAATTTTTCTTCTTTTTGGGTTTCGCAGACTTCCCCGGTAAGCTTGCTCTTCCTCCTCTTTTTTCTTATTTTACGATGTCGGAGCGGAGGAATACGGCGGAGGAGGCGGTTGTGTCCCCAGACCGTACGGGAGTGGCAGATTTGTCGATAGGTGATGCTCCCGTTGACTGGAGCGACGAGAATGGAGGCGAGGTCGCAAGGTCGCCGGATTCGGGGGATGCAATTTCTGGAGACGTGGAGGTGGCGACGTCGTTGACGGCGAGTGGCGAGATCGGGGGCTGGGTTCGGCCTCGGCCGTCTCCTTTTGTCGAGGCGGAATGGGATTCGGCCTCGATATGCAGCATGGTCACTGATGGGCAGTTGGGGGCGATTTAAAATACCCGCGGTGGTGCGGATGTTTGTTCCGAACCCAGAGGAGAGACCCCACACCCCTCCTGTTGGATGCACGGCGGTGTACTACCGCTCTCTGTTGTCTGGGCTAAGGTTCCCTCTGCCGTTGGTTCTTTCCCGGTGGTTGAGGCAGTGGGGCCTTTGCATTGCCCAAATTCATCCGAATTCTTGGGCCCGGATGGTGGGTCTTTTAATTCTTTTTAGTCAGCATGGGTGGCCCGAGCCCAGTTTCGAAGAGATTAACAGTCTCTTTTTATGGAGGTCGGTCGGCCGATCTGGTTCCGGCTGGTTTTATTTGACAGCCCGGCACGCGATGTATAAGGATTTGGTGGAGGTGCCGGAGACCATACATAGCTGGAAAGACCAGTGGTTCTATGTGGGGGGACCGTGGCTGAGCTCGGTTGATGAGTGGGAACCTGGCGTGATGGACGCCGAGCTCCGGGTCCCCGAAGACTTTGTTGCCAAAATGAGTAAGTGTTGTGTTCTTCGCTGCTGTCCCGTTTTTGTCTGACGCTCATAATTTGTTGTTTGTGCAGAACGTATTCCGGCTTCAGAGACCTCCTCCTTGTTCGACGACCGGGTTGAACAGCTCTTGGATCTTCCCGTTGATCGGAGGAAGTCATACCTTTTGATTACTGAGGACAATCTCTGGGCTGCGGGGCTTCGATCCACTAACCCGAACAGAATGTCTTCATCAGGTAGCCTCTTTTTTTTTTTTTTTTTTTATATTTCTTCTTCATCCAGGCCCCAAGGGTAGGAGCTCGACTGGACGGAAAGAGACGCCTGCGCAGCGGGTGGCGAGGCTGGCTGCAGAGGCCGCCGAGCGTAGGGAGCGTGCGGGCAAACGGAAGAGAGTAGAGGCCGGGCCTGAGGATAACATGACCAGGGCCGAGGGTTTCCCCCTTCCCGAGATCGTCGTGCCTGCTTTGAGCCCTGCCCGGACAGGCCGGGCAAAGGGTAAGGAGCCCCTAATTGATTTGGAGGGCCACTATCTCCCGATGAATAAGGATCGGGAAGAGCCTTGTGCCCGGATGAAAGGGCGGAGACCGCGCTGGTTCCTCGACTACGTCCAGGCGGCCACTCCCACCGCCGAACTGCTCGATCGTGTTCCCCCCTCGGTGGTTGAGTCCAGCCATGTTCCCCTTTTGGGCTGGACGCCAAAGATGGAGATGGTGACCAACGATATGGATCCGGCCGAGCAGATCCATTTTGGAAACGCTATTCTGGGCCGGGCGTTGTGCACCTATGTGAAGGCCGCTGGGGAGCTGACTGCCTCAGCTGGGAAACATAAAAAGGCAGAGGCCGATCTGAAGGCCTTACAGGAGGAACACCATCTCTGCCCTTCGCTTATCAAATCTTTGGAGGAGGAGATGGCTTCTCTGAAGGGTAAGATGGAGCTTCTGGAGAGCCGGGCCTTTGAGGCCGAGATATGGAAAGGGAAGGCTGACGAGATGGCCGCGGCGGCTGGGAAGGCGCAAAAACAGTGCCTGGACATCAGGGCCGAGTACGAGGCTCACTTGCAAAGCGCTAAGGCCCAACTTGAGCAACTGACCGAGCGGGTTCGGACTTGCGAATCTGCGGTTCTGACAGGGGCCTTGGCCGACGAGCCTGCTTTTCAAAAGACGCCCGAGTACGAGGAGTTGATCAACCTTAACTACGTCTCCACTTGTTATGAGATGTTGGATCTCATGAAGGAAGGGAAGACCGTTGAGGAAGTCCAGGCCTACATAAAGTCCCAGGCGGCCGACCTGAAGGTTGAAGCTCTCGGGGATGATGAGTCGAAGGCCGCCGAAGCTGTCGAAGATCCGGAGGAGACCTTGTCTGGAGGAGGTGGGGCGATCTTCTCGGGAGGCCGATCAGGAGGACAAGGCCGAGTAGACTTTTTGTTTTATTCCATGTATGGCCTGCGTGCCACTCTTCCTTGATTTTTGTATGGAACTTATTTCGAGTGAATACGATCTTTTTATGGCTTTTGTTGCCTTTTTGTGTTTGGGCCCTATTGGTCAGACCGCCGTTTTTTCTGCCGGATGGGCCGATCTTATAAGGTGCCGAGGCGAGCTCGGACTTTCAGTGCCGGGTGGACCGGTCATATAAGGTGCCGAGGCGAGCTCGGACTTTTAGTGCCGGGTGGACCGGTCTTATAAGGTGCCGAGGCGAGCTCGGACTTTCAGTGCCGGGTGGACCGGTCTTATAAGGTGCCGAGGCGAGCTCGGACTTTTAGTGCCGGGTGGACCGGTCTTATAAGGTGCCGAGGCGAGCTCGGACTTTCAGTGCCGGGTGGACCGGTCTTATAAGGTGCCGAGGCGAGCTCGGACTTTTAGTGCCGGGTGGACCGGTCTTATAAGGTGCCGAGGCGAGCTCGGACTTTTAGTGCCGGGTGGACCGGTCTTATAAGGTGCCGAGGCGAGCTCGGACTTTTAGTGCCGGGTGGACCGGTCTTATAAGGTGCCGAGGCGAGCTCGGACTTTTAGTGCCGGTGGACCGGTCTTATAAGGTGCCGAGGCGAGCTCGGACTTTTAGTGCCGGGTGGACCGGTCTTATAAGGTGCCGAGGCGAGCTCGGACTTTTAGTGCCGGGGGGACC
This sequence comes from Orobanche coerulescens, assembly GCA_033398695.1. Lineage (NCBI taxonomy): Eukaryota > Viridiplantae > Streptophyta > Magnoliopsida > Lamiales > Orobanchaceae > Orobanche > Orobanche coerulescens. The sequence continues at coordinate 32,104,544 of CM065813.1, forward strand.
GGTCTTATAAGGTGCCGAGGCGAGCTCGGACTTTCAGTGCCGGGTGGACCGGTCTTATAAGGTGCCGAGGCGAGCTCGGACTTTTAGTGCCGGGTGGACCGGTCTTATAAGGTGCCGAGGCGAGCTCGGACTTTAGTGCCGGGTGGACCGGTCTTATAAGGTGCCGAGGCGAGCTCGGACTTTTAGTGCCGGGTGGACCGGTCTTATAAGGTGCCGAGGCGAGCTCGGACTTTCAGTGCCGGGTGGACCGGTCTTATAAGGTGCCGAGGCGAGCTCGGACTTTCAGTGCCGGGTGGACCGGTCTCATAAGGTGCCGAGGCGAGCTCGGACTTTCAGTGCCGGGTGGACCGGTCTCATAAGGTGCCGAGGCGAGCTCGGACTTTTAGTGCCGGGTGGACCGGTCTTATAAGGTGCCGAGGCGAGCTCGGACTTTTAGTGCCGGGTGGACCGGTCTTATAAGGTGCCGAGGCGAGCTCGGACTTTCAGTGCAGTGTGGACCGGTCTCATGAGGAGCCGAGGCGAGCTCGGACTTTCAGTGCAGGTGGACCGTCTCATAAGGTGCCGAGGCGAGCTCGGACTTTCGGTGCCGGTGGACGGTCTTATAAGGTGCCGAGGTCTTATAAGGTGCCGAGGCGAGCTCGGACTTTTAGTGCCGGGTGGACCGGTCTTATAAGGTGCCGAGGCGAGCTCGGACTTTTAGTGCCGGGTGGACCGGTCTTATAAGGTGCCGAGGCGAGCTCGGACTTTCAGTGCCGGGTGGACCGGTCTCATAAGGTGCCGAGGCGAGCTCGGACTTTCGGTGCCGGGTGGACCGGTCTTATAAGGTGCCGAGGCGAGCTCGGTTTTATAGTGCCGGAGGAGCCGGTCATTCGAGGTGCCGAGGTGAACTCGGTCTTATAGTGCCGGAGGAGCCGGTCATTCGAGGTGCCGAGGCGAACTCGGTCTTATAGTGCCGGAGGAGCCGGTCATTCGAGGTGCCGAGGCGAACTCGGTCTTATAGTGCCGGAGGAGCCGGTCATTCGAGGTGCCGAGGCGAACTCGGTCTTATAGTGCCGGAGGAGCCGGTCATTCGAGGTGCCGAGGCGAACTCGGTCTTATAGTGCCGGAGGAGCCGGTCATTCGAGGTGCCGAGGCGAACTCGGTCTTATAGTGCCGGAGGAGCCGGTCATTCGAGGTGCCGAGGCGAACTCGGTCTTATAGTGCATTTGTTTCCGAGGTGAACATAAAATCAAATTTTATTGGCTGTACCTTAACGGCATTCAACAAATGAATTGACCCTTGGTCACTTACCTATTCTAGCTAGCAACCTCCGTTCTGACGGGCTTCGTTACTTGGATTCAGGAGGTCCCGTATCGGGCCCCAGTGCTCATTTTAACAATGAGGTCATTAGCCTGGAAACTCTGATAATCCTCGGATGTTTTGTAGAATACGTTCCGCCTTTTTGGGCGACGAGGTCCAAGTTCTCGGGGTTATATTGACCTTGTTCTTTGAAACGAATTCTCCTATGGGTGTATCCCAATTTCGACCGGGGTCATCGTAGAACGCCTGGGATTCTTCTTGGGTCGGCCGTCGCAGTACGGTCAGTGACTCGGTCGGCCGGGCCCCTCTTCTCTTACAGATTACTCCTCGGCTCATTTTAGTTTCACTGGGATTTTCCACTTTTCACGGCTTTTTCATCACTTGGAGTTTTGAGTTTCGCCGGTGGCCTCTAACGACCGTTGGTCGGGTGGTTATGGGGAAAACTCCTTTATGGATTACTTTTGCTTTGACTTCCAATTCCCTGGTAAGGGCCGCCACTGCTTTTCTAACACATGGCTCAATACTCGGAGATGCTTTCGGTAGCTGGTCCATTACCATTCGGATTACCAGGACCCTCGCGGGCGGATGGGAATTCCGAAGGAGTTTTCAGATGTTGCAGTGTATGTTGACTGCAACTTTAATTTGAAGGACACGAGGACTCTTTGAGACCTTCCCTGGAATTTTGAGCGACGCTCAATATCCTTCAAATTATGACCTCTAAGGGGTCAGCCAAGCCGAGCAGGAGCCCGTGATCACGATTGCTCCTGTGCTTTCAACTTCATATTACGATGATTCCTATGCTTTCGACTCGTAGTTACGATGATTCCTATGCTTTCATCTTACCATCCCTTAGAGGGTATTGTTATTTCCGGATGAACGCAAGGGGTGTCAAAGTGCCCCGCCAGCCGAATGCCTTTCAAAGCATCTGCGGGCTGATTGTAGTCTGGCGCAAAGCCGTGTCCGTCCTGTGCACACTAAGAATAATCCGATACGTCCATGCATGATAGAGAACTCCTTTGTGTGTACACCTCATAATGGTGCCCTCTATTGCATAACGGGCCCTTTGGACGGGCCTGATGGTAAGTCGTCTCTTGTGGTTAGAGATGGAGAATCCTATACTTAACAAGGAACATTTTGAAGAAAAGTATAGGATTGGCTTGCAATATGAACGAGAAAAGCGTAGGTTGTGGCGATTAACCACAAGGTCGCTTGCAATATGAACGAGAAAAGCATAGGTTGTGGCTGTTAACCACAAGGTCGAAGGTTCAAGCCCCCCTCCTTCTAGCGCCAATCTGTTGACGTCTGATTTGGTCAACGTCACGTGTGCTGATCTGGACGAATGGATCGAAGCCACGTAGAAAATAATAAGAGGGACGTATAAACAGAATTAAAAATATTGGACCATTAAATGTTTATTGATGATCTTGATAAAGAGTAGAGCCGGGCCGAAAATATTTTGGCTTGCCCGTACAGCTGGTGCTTGTTAATTACAAGTCTTATCCTTTTCTCTTTTCTCTTTTCTCTCTTTTTTATCTCTCTTTCTCTCTCTCTTATCTCTCTCTCTCTCTCTTTTTCCCCGCTTTTCAAAAGTCCCTTTTTTGTGCCTTCTCCTGGCATATATATAGGTGTTTCCAGCCATTCATGAGAGGACAGTAGGACGATTGGGATGAATATGCTGATGACATGTGTCGCGATGGAGGTGACTCCTTTAACACGTGTCGTCTTCTTAAGTGTGCTTTGTGTAGGGATATGACAACTCTCACTTACCGTCCTGTCTGCCTGTTCTTCGGGCTTTCGATATTTATCTGTTATGACCGACAATGAGGTCGGCCCTTCAGCCTCCTGCTACTATGGTCGGCCTTATTCGTGATTATGGTGTTTTCATATAGGGTCTGCTCGGCCTTTCTGGTCCGGATTCCGGGTCGGCTCTAAGGTCTCTGCCCGGTCCGGCCCTCTGTGCGAACCCGAGAAACGATCAAGTTTATGACCGGTCTGGCTCCGGGATCGGCTCGGCCGTTCGGACGCCCGAGGCGCTTAGGTGGACGCCAAGGCGGATCGACTACCAACAATTACAATCCAGCATAATTAAGCCATAGCAGCGTGCTGACGGCGGAGGAGCTGTTTACACCCATGAGGTTAGTGAGGCACTGGCACTGTGTATGTTAACTATATGTATATGTGTGTGTGTGTGTGTGTTGCGAACGAAAAAAAAAAAAAGGAAAAAGACGCACAGAACAGAACAAAGAAGAGAAGAAAAAAAAGTAGGTAACAGCAAATAAATAACTGAGAATGGGTTAAATTGCCCTTTTTTAAAAGAGTTGAGATCCTCCGCAGCACAGCACCGTGCTGTGCTGCATCCCAGTCGTCCGATCACACACACCCGTACGGGTGTGTGTGTGCATATCTCATCCGACGCACAGCAGTGCACAACATGGTGCTGTGCACTGTAGGAGACCCTAACCCTTTTTTAAAAAGGTATGTAAAAATTGCCCACATAAATTCAAGGATGTCAAAACTGCCCATTTTATTTTTTATTCTATAAACTTCAATCGACGATGCTGATGATGGGACATAGTTTTATTATTTTAATTGGTAATTTTGAATGGATGTGACCGGACGATTGCATGCTGCATATTACTTGTTTTTTTTACTGGTGGTATAAATAAACAGGCAAAGCACGCACAAATAATTCAATTTTTGTCTGTGAACAGACGAAACAGTAATAAATTTTGTTATCCTATGCCAACCACATGAAGCAACCATAAATATTGTGAATACAATGCAAAAAAAAAAAATCATTTCACCAAAAAAATTGATCCGAGAAGAAATAAACACAGAGGAGGAAGAGGAGGAATGAAAAGGGTTTATCACCGAGGATATCGAGCTACATTGCTTCATCGTGTTTTCGGAATATCAAATAATATAGGTAATGTTTAATATCGAATTTATATGCTTGGAAGTAGTTTAGGGATTTATTTTGGAAATTAATTGATTATTATTTGGTTTAATTTAATTTTTTGTATGATTTAATTCGAAATTAGGATTAATTTGTAACGGGTGAAATATAATAATTTATAGGAATATTGTACGCAAAAAGAAAAAAAAAAGAAAAACAATGGCCTATCCGACCGCCGATTCCGCTCGCCGGAAAAGGGTCAACCGCCGACCGTAATTGACCACAAATTAGTTTATGGATTTAATTTTGTATTATGTGTGTATTTTAGTGAGTTTATATTTATTTGTAGTTGGTAATTTATTAATTCACATTTAATTACTTGAATGCATATGGATATTTGGTCTACGTGAAAGTTAAATATGGGGGTAACTGGGATGATTGTAGTTATAAAGTCGGCTAAGAGATAGGTATTCCATTACCTCGCGATGGGATATCTATTTACAACTTGAGATACAACATATCTCATTATTGCAACTTGACAGGCTCCGATTTCGATGTTATCTATACGAAGACGACGCGGAGCAGACGAATTGTCAAATCACGTTTGACAAGAGACGGGCAATTAGTTGAGCTATGCAATGCTGGTTTTACGCCAACAGTATTCGTGAAGACGAAAGACGGCATCATCTTTACATGTCGGGGCATCTTCATATGCCGGGACATCCTCTTTATATGTCCATACTTTCGATCAATCGCAGCCGTATGGGGGATCATTCGAATTTTACAACCAGGGCACCGATTGCCAGGCAAAGCTGGAACAGATCGGGAGGGTTGTTGCTTCAACAAACTGGATGGGGGGCATATATCTCGGCGAGAGCAACGTAGGTGGGGATCCGTTTCATCTTGAAAATGTGGTCCAAGAGAATACAATTCCAGACCTCAATCAAACGGTGGAGGATGACGAGGCGCATACAGATGACGAAGATTACATCCCGGTAAGGCTCATCATCGAAGAATGGTTCAATGAGCGACAAGCAAAGTGCAGAAATGACCACCATCCAATCACAGAAGAGGGCAGGAGAAAACTGGCAGTGCTATTGGAACGGTCAACATCCTACAAGGCCACGCAGATTGGCAATGCTCCTCATTATAAAGTGAAGACGTCTAAGCGGGAAGTGAGGTTGGACCTGCAAAGACGTGTGTGAATGCTATCGATGGCAGTTTGATTGTCTCCCTTGTGCCCACGCGATCGCGGCAATTAGGTAATTAAGTTTCTAGCAATTATATTTTTCACAAACGTTCACGATATTACAACACATTTTAGGGACTGAATTTTTTAATTGTAGGGCGAATCGAGAGACCGTGGTGACGTATGTCTCAATATTTTACAAAAGGACAACGTACGAAGCGTGTTTCAGCGTGCCAATTCATAATGTTCCAAAAAAGCATCATTGGATAGTGCCGGAGTGTTATAGGCAATTAGAAGTCCTACCCCCGATTCCGAAACGTCTACCAGGAAGGTCAAAAGAATCAAGAATCAAAGGCAGAGGCGAAAGAGCTAATCGTCGAGGTCGTCCTCGTCCTAGATGTCTTCTGCACTGCAACGAGCTAGGTCACACCGAACCCATGTGTCCCAATTTATCGGATTAATATTTGTAATAATCTCGAATTAATATGCACTTAATAAATGTACATCAATTAATAATAGTTACATCATTTCACTAACTTTATTAATAATAATAATAATATGATCATTTCACTAACTTTATTATTTAATCATTACATTATTATTACTAACTTTATTATTCGGCCCCCTTCCAGTCCCAGCGTCTCGAAGAGGTTACAATCCCAGCACCTATGTGGCGCTGGAGTGGAGCTGAGGTGGCACTGCCACATCAATTATGACGCCATCCCAACATTGGTATGACGCCATCCCAACATTGGTATGATGCATACCCATAGGGAACATCGGAAGCAATTTTCCTAATTTATCAATGTTAAACACCATACCAATATCTGTATGACGCATACCGCTTCGACGTTAGCCCCATACCAATGTTGGTATGGTGTCCCAGCAAGCTTCACTTAGCCTATATGGCATCCATGTCATTTAAATAAGGCTGATATAAGTTCCCATCACTGGGGCCCGCCCTTGCAGTAAAAAAAACTCCAATCAAACTATTATAATGATTATATTAGTATAAAACTCCAATCAAACTAGACTGGTGTGTATTTTGAATCTTGACTAGGGTTTATATAAAAATACCCTAACATTATCCTCCCCCATCACAATTGTCAGGCCCCACTCATAAAAAGGACAAGAAAAAAAAAGCCTCCAACTCGGCACAATTTCCGGAGGAGTCGAGAGATTCGAAAATGTGGGCCCTCAAACACCTTAAAATAATATAGAGGGCAATTTGTTCATGTGTTTAATTTTTGTGGGTATTTTTTACATCATCTTTTTTAAAATGGGTAGTTTATCCGGAGCACTCAATAAATAATATAAATACAGTAGAATAGAATAGAATAATCGTGAACATACTTCCCGAGGTAAATCACTTGATCAGAACAGTTCAATCGTGAGAGTTAGGGATGAACCGGATATACATCTTGCAAAAATATTTTACGATCTCGGGAGTTTTGAAAACATTTGGAATTTAAGAATTCTCAAGCTTTTCGAAACCACTTAGGGACAAAACCCACAAGTCATTTTCCCAAAATACAATTATGATCACAAAGCTCGGGGTCTACGACCCAATCATACCATTCCGGTCACAAATCTCGGGGTCCACGACCCAATCATACCATTCCGGTCACAAAGTTCGGGGTCCACGTATCAACATATTTCCAAGGATTATTCGCGTCTCGTGCTAGCAAGCCACGAACCTCGGATGCCCGCCGAACATACCCGAGTGAATAACCCAATGGGAAACCATACCAAATCACATGTCTCCGTGACAACAGTCACATAATCATATCCATACATACGTTCATAGTTATCCTGGCATCGCACTAGCAAGCTACGAACCTCGGAGCCTCTACGGGACATACCCGATTGGACAACCCATGACACGTACATCACACAACCAAACCACAACCATAAGTTATTCCGGCATCGCACTAACAAGCTACGGACCTCGGAGTCCCCGCAAGACATCCCCGGATTGGATAACCCCACAAGTTATCTCGGCATCGGGCTAGCAAGCCACGAACCTCGGAGTCCCCGCAAGACATACCCAGTTGGATAACCCTACGGTCACGCCCGACCCGTACTAGCAAGGTCGGATCCCGGAGATTCAACAATCTTACCCGGTGGCACATCACTTACATCAATCACATAGCAACAAGCAAATACCAATACCAAACAATACTAAGCACCACAACCTCCCTACAAAGGAGTACCAACTAATATCACACAACGTCAATATTCACCAAACAAGTACACGTATCAATACACAATCATCGGCAAGTGATTATGGTCTACTATATTTCCGAAATATGATTATAACATCTTCCAACATACGAAACTAACACACATGCTCCGAAAACACATTTATTCACGAAGCATACGAGTTATCTTTTTGAAAGACAACCTTATCGAGAACATACTGATCCTTCTTAAAGTTCATTAAACCTTCGGATTGCACGAAAAAATCATTTACCAACTATTTCATCTACGAAACATGAAATGTATGGGCAAGATACTTGCCTCGAAACCACGAGCAACCGGACAACGAACGGGTGAGGTCGAGCAGCCCTCGAACTTCGGAAAATGACCAAGAACCTCGACAGCCCCACGGATACTACGAGAACAATACCATCACGAATTAACAACACTAATCGGAAACCGAAACGACACTAAGATCAACAAGGATCTAGGAGTTTCTCCAAAAAGATCAAGAGCCAAGTTCGAGTGATACAAAATCAATAAACGAGTTACCAAAATTTGAAGATCAAACCCAGGGCAACAAGATTACACAACTGATCGTATGAGATCGGGTAAGAATCACCAAAACCAAGGAAAACCCCCAAATTCAAGAAACTAGGGTTCTAAGAAGAAAATACCTTGATTTGAGCAAAGAAGATTATTAGAGGTTGTTAAATACACACAAATCCATCCCAAGATGACGCTTGATGATGAAGGTCGCCCAAAATCGCTCCAAGAACTTGATCCCGACGAAAAGAGACGAAGAGGGAGAGAAATAACGGAATAAAGGATGTTGTCCAGTATTTATACTGGACAGTTATTAGCGTGCGCTAAACACACTGCATTAGCGCGCGCTAACGGGGTCAACACTCCAGAACATTCCACCTGCAACACTGTTAGCGTGCGCTAGCCAATACGCGTAGCGTGCGCTAACGAGTCACGAATCCAGTCAAGTGGCTCCTGGACAGATCTGCACCTACCAGGTAGCGTGCGCTAGAAAGGACAATTAGCGTGCGCTAAGTAGAGGATAGCGCGCGCAATCTACCAACCTTAGCGTGCGCTGATGAGACTCCAGTCCCAGTCCAGTAGCTCCTAGACTGCCAGTTAGCGTGTGCTGCATAACCGGTAGCGTGCGCTAACAATGGCACAGTAGCACACGCTACACCACAAGCAGTAGCGTGCGCTACACTGAAATGAGTTAAAAACCCGTGCAATGATCTGGAACGGAAATCAAACACGTGTCATCTCATGACACAACCATACGTGACACAACATTCCAAAGACATGGACAACGCCAACCGATAATCCGCAGAAAAACTCAACGAAAATGGAACGAAGATCTCGGGTATTACAATCATATTAGAGAGGTTTGTATTTTTTAATTAAAAATTTATCAAATTTATATTTTAATTATTAATATACATTGTATATATTATATTGTCTACATTTAACTAACGAAAACTAATCAAAATTGATTATTCATGCATTTCTACATTCAACTTACCAATATTTAATAGTTTTTTTAAATTTTCTAAACATATTCATTACCATTCATGTACATGAGATACCAAAAATTCCGGTATCTAGCGCTATCCAAATGATACAATCAATCTATATTTTCTTACTACATCGAGATGGAGATCACAAAGACCAAATGAAGTTGATTCAGAAGATATTAGATGATGTAAAAGTTACTAGACAATCAAATCTAAAGCAAACTAGTATCATAAAATATTTTTCTAATTGATAGGGTACATGAAATATATGTATTTTATTGAATTTATCACTTTATGCGAAAAATGGGACCGATATTTAATACTAAAATTTTCTGAAAAATTATTAATTATCATGATAGAGAGGTTATTAAATTTTAGTACTGGTCCCAATTCGGATTTAGATTTTTTATTAATTTAGAGAGGTTATCACTTTAGAGAGTATCACTTTAGAAGGGTTCTACTGTGTAAAATGAACGAGAGAGTCACGGGAGAGAGAAGATAGTAATGATGCATATTAATACAAAAATAATCAAATAAACTATATATAACTATTATTAAATAAATAGAAAATGTATTGCGATGGAGAAACTGATAAAGAAGAAAGCTAAAGTATAAGAAAAAATAAAATAAAATATAAAGAATAAATAATGGAATAAAAACAGGAGAGGAGGATTCATGAGCCGAAATAATTTCAATTTGAACAAGACCAGTTAAGAAGAAAACACAAAAAATAATAACATAAATTATTTCTTGTTTCAGGAGAAAGTAACAAAGCTGTAAATATGAATCAATAAATTGTATTCATAATATTGATAGAGGGTCTTTATATAGACAATGAGAGTCTTTCTATACATAGAATTCCTAGATAAGGTACGACATGTAATGAGATCCTACTACCTCTAGAAGGATCTAGAACCTACAACCAGTATTAGGCAAGACACCAACAAGGGAATGATATCCCGAAACACTTCCCCTGTGTCGAGCACTAATACTATCCTGGTGCATAAAATGTTGCCTCGGTAAAAAACTTTTCCAAGTCAAACAAAATGTAACACCCCCAAGATATTCAGGGTATATTACAGCGCCGTGGATCCCTACATGGGACCCACCAAGCTAGACGACCAACCATACTCATCAACTCACGGAAACAACATAAAAATATCTCCTCATAAAGATGCAAAGCAATAACAATCCACCTGGTTCAACCGATCAAACAACATCACAACCACCCAATGGAAACATAATGGATGAAACAGTTCAATCCGAACAATTAATAGCTCCTAAGTACTCGAGTACTTCTATTAGTTTACAAGATGACAATCAATCAAGAGATAGAAAACAATAAAACATCATTCATATACAATCATCACGCACGGCTATCATCCGCGTACTGGTCCAGCGCCCGTTCGTCTCGAAGAACCTGACCTGAAATTCATAAAACGAATTTCCCCAAAACGGGTCCCCAAAGGGGTTAGCAATTACGCTAGTACAAGTAACCAAATAAACAACTTACATCTTACTTGTAACACCCCCAAATTCCATTGGGTTATTACAGTGTCGTGGACCCCACACCCGGAGATCTACCAGGCGAACACGACTAAAATATATTAAATTAACCAACAAGAGAGATCACAGTCCCTACCATGATATCTGACACAATATTCCGATAAGGAATTTCAACGACAAAAGTGGGCCTACATGGCCAAAATAAAATACAATGACATCCATGAGCCTTGTTCGGATAATACTGTAATACCCGTACTTTTATTGACTGTTTGACCTTGCCGTTCTTCCTACTTTGTCGCTCTGTAAACTCTTTGTGATGTTATCGATATTGTTATAGAGTTTCGTACCTTGTTTGAACCTCGATTATGTTGTTTAGACCTTGCGGAAGTGTTTTGGGTCGGAGATATAGTGCACGCTAGGCCTAGGCTAACGCACGCTAATTCTGTTTGAGTAGCGCACGCTAGCTTTGAGCCGTAGCGCACGCTAAGGGACCAGTCAGGTCGGAACCAATAACTTATTCTGCTCTCTGGACTAGCAATTAGCGCACGCAAGGAGTTAGCTAGCGCACGCTATTCATGAGTAGTAGCGCGTGCTAATACTTCCGTAGCGCACGCTAACGGGCTGAGTCGGCAGAGGCAGTGAAGTTGTCAGGCTTTCTGGACTAGCAGGTAACGTGCGCTAGGCTTCGGATAGCGCACGCTATGAGGGCAGCGTAGCGCACGCTATGCTATCGCGGTAGCGCAAGCTAAGACTTAAGCAGGGCAGAGGACAGTAGCTTCTGGACTCCGATTTCTGGACACCATTTTCGGCTAGCGCACGCTAAAGAAAGGCGATTAGCGCACACTAACGGGACAGAAAGAAGCCACTGGACTACCCGGTGACCTTGCTAGCGCACGCTAATATGAGAGGCGTAGCGTGCGCTAGACTGGGCGAGTATATATTGGACAGTTGACTTCCATTTCGTCATTTTTCCCATTCTTCTCACATTACCGATCGGGAGCAACGGATTTGGGCGATTCGGGGAGTTTGGAAGCGATCTTTCTTCAGATATCAACATATTTGGTTGGAGAACAAGGATTTATCAACATCTAATCCATTCTATCGTCCAAATCAAGGTAAAAATCTTTAGAACCCTAATTTTGGGAATTTTGGGGTTTTTCTTAGATTCGTTCGATTTATCCAGTTTGAAGCTTGAGAATCTTGAGATTATGATATATCTACTCCGTATACATGCTTTTCCTATGATTTTATGGATTGATTTGTGCCGTATTCGGACTTGTGAGGGTTTGGGTGATTTTCCAACCCTAATTGTTTACCCTTGTATTTTCGTGAATCGTAGACGGGTTTCGGGAGTTTCTTCGTGAATTATGAGTATGGATTATTGATTATCATACCCATTACGAATCGTTTAGGTACCGGAAGTGCGTTCTTGGACCTACCGAACGCATACTCTTTTCTTGATGTTCTGGCCTGTGTTGCCGAGGTATTGATTTTGTGTTGGGATGTATTTGAATACATTGGATATGGTTGAATACCCTTTGTATTGTCCTTCATTTCGTTGTATTTGGACCTTCTTGGTCAAGTTTTATAGTTCCGCGTATGATTAGCCTTGTGGGTTCCACGGAGGGGCTCACGGCGCTGTAATATACCCTGAATAACTTGGGGGTGTTACAAATACAACATGACAACAACTGACAAAACTGGAGTACACTCCAACTGACTGATCAACATGAATAACTCGGACTAGTATCGCTCGAATGCCTCTTCGCCATCGTCACGCCCCTGTGTCTCAACTCTCTCCTCGCAAGCACCTAAAACATGAAAACATGTTCTGCCCCCACGGGGTCAGTCATCCAGATAATGAATATCAAATACTTGTATAACTTGATATGCATCCACAGGCAGAATGAAATGGTACAGTGATAATAATAATACGAGATGCTCACAACCCAAGGTAAGAACCGGGCATTCGTGACACACTATGCCCACGGCATACTATTAATACCTGTTCAACAGGTTAGAACATAAGTGCCCAACGGCGAATCATGAGTATAGAACACCACAATGAATTACACGAACATGAACCAAACCAGAACTGAATTAGATATGAATCACAATACCCGAAGGCTCCATCAAAATACCAAAACATCACAAAGGCCTGAAAGCCACTCAGCTGAAGCTGTCAAATATGACAATCACCTGAAACCAAAACAGCCTGAAGCTGTATCAATGAGGGCCGAAGCCACGACACGAAGCCGTATCACAATGAGACCATCCAATGGTCGTGACCTACTGAACTGTAGGTGTTAGGAAACCAACCGCGAAGGTTCAAGCCCCAAACTTGTAACACCCTCAATCCGCTCAGGGATATTACACGCCGTAGAACCTTTCCTCAAGGATCTACCAGGCCGGTAACAACATAGAACCTCTCAACAATGCCTTTAAGGCTAAAATGACTCCGTAGACCGATTTGGTCTTTCAGTAAATACATACAACTCAAATACATTACATGCCCACGCAGGGGTCGAATACAACACACTCCCGTACAACGGGAAAGAATACTGCAGCGGAAATAAAATACAACTAAACCAATGACATCATACGGATCCTCGTGTGATTAGTATCGTTCATTTTTTATCATCCTTCGTGCCGGCCCTGTGTTATGCTCCCAAACCTGAATGCAAAAACAGACATCTACCCCCCGAATACTCGGGGGTTAGCAAAACTCCATTGTTTTGCTAGTGCAAATACAAAGTGCAAAAATACGAGCCATACAATACAAGTTCCAAGAACAATAATAACCAGGAATCCTCAAAGATCCAAATGTAACGAAAAGTACTTCCCGAGGCAAGAGTTTGGGTAAAACATTCTAAAACCGAAAGATTATAAATCAAGGGAAATGATTTATAAAACCGTTTAAAATGCCATCGAGAGTTTTAATAGAAAACAATTTAGGATTACCGAATCCTTCTCTTTCCAAAATCAACAAGGGTCACAGCCCAAAGGTTTTGTTTTCGCAAATAGAAAACCACTAACAATACACAGTATTAAAACTCACGTCACGCGTCCTTGACGGACATAAAACACACACGCACCCATGAAGTTTCACTCGTGAATCCAGGGCGAAACCATTGGACTCCCTCCGTGGCCCCGTCGAACCCTCCCGAGGTGAGCAAACACATTCAGAAAACATAAGCAACCGCACTCGTGAATCCAGGACTGTACCATTGGACTCCCTCTGTGATCCCGTCGGACCCTCCCGAGGTGAGCGAAATACAATCACAAAATATACACACGTAACGGTGAAGTTTCACTCGTGAATCCAGGGCTATACCATTGGACTCCCTCCATGATCCCGTCGAACCCTCCCGAGGTGAGCAAACACATTCACAAAACACGTACTCACATCGCCTAGGACCGGGACGAAGCCACAAATCCCACTCGAGGCCCCGTCGGACCCTCCCGAGCTGGCTAGCGAAATACTCAAGCACCACACGTCACCTAGGACCGGGGCGAAGCCACGAATCCCACCCGAGGCCCCGTCGGACCCTCCCGGGCTGGCCGCGAAATAATCAAGCACCACACGTCACCTAGGACCGGGACGAAGCCACGAATCCCACCCGAGGCCCCGTCGGACCCTCCCGGGCTGGCCGCGAAATAATCAAGCACAAGCAACATATCACACCAAGGATATCCAAACAATTCGTCAAGAGGCATCAAACATTTAGCAAAACACCACGTCAAACCATAACGCACCGAAAAGAGATAATATGTGTACACACGCATTATCAAGCGCAACATCAACACCAAACATATCCATAAGATTCACATACTCGTTTACGAAATACACCAATCACAAAACACACACGGTTTTGAAAGAGGGCCTTTAACAAGGCTAACCAAATCTTTTGAAAACTCATTTCAAACAATCAAACAAACACATAAAGACGATCACCAATTATCATATGCACAAAACAAGAATTGTATGGGCAAGGTACTTGCCTCGAAACCACGATCGCAACAAGATGACGGATGAAATACGGTCGAATAGCCCCGAACCCCCGAACAATATCAAGAACGCAATAGCACCACGAGTACTACGAGAATAACACCACACGAATCATCAATCACCAAACGGGATTCAACATCGGAAATCCTAGAGCACCTATAATCCTCCAGAAGGAACAATAAAAGATGATTACGACGAGAATCAAGGCAAAAACGACGGAAATCCCAACAAACTATCGAAAGGAACTCATTGGGGCATTTAATCGAACACTAAATGTTCAATAATTCCCAAGAACACTCGAATCGTCAATCGAGTTAAACAAACTCGATATATGGATATACAATCCATAGAACACGATTAATAACATCATACTACACCAACCGATGTATCAAAATCGGACTAGAATCGAAATCAAGAACAAATTCTCCAAAAAGTCAACTTGAAGGAAAATCAAGAAATATACCTTGATTCGACGAAATACACGGATTGGATGATGATATAATCAACAAGAATCTTCCAAAACATCTTGGAATTGATTAGAATCGGCCAAGAACTCGATTTCCCGTCGCACCCGTCCGATAGCCGCAAGAAAAGTGAAGAAATGAACAAAAACGGGCTGCCAGGCCTTATATAGCCGGACACTGCCGGCCACTTAGGGCCGTAACCGGCAGTGCCTTACGGCCGTAACTCGGCCCATACGGCCATACTCGGCAGGCCCTTACGGCCGTAATCGACATTCGTCAAAAAATCTGCCCAGCACCTGTCGGACACTTACGGCCGTAACTGGCACACATTACGGCCGTAACCGGCCTTCGTCCGGAAGATGCCCAGCGCCCGTACGGTCGTACCCGATCATGCCTTACGGCCGTAACTGGCATTCGGCCCGCCAAGTCTGCCGAGCACGTACGGCCGTAACTGGCACCTTACGGTCATAACTCGGCCAGGCCCTGCTCCGGCCGTGACTCGGCCGTGGCCACTCCGACGGCCCGGACGACCCCGAAACCCGAACCTGAGTATGAATCGAAGATATGGTTACGAAGTACTCGCAAAGACGAATCTAAGCGCTAAGAGAACACACGATTCCGACCACCCAAAGTGTCGAAATTCGACAACGGAAGTAATTACCCCAAACTTTGGGAAATTACGAAAATGGCCCAAAATGTCCGAAATACACGATACACAACCGAAACACCAAATCAAAGCTCGCAACATGAATAATAACATTAAATGAACTTACGAGAAACTCAAAAAAATAGTTTCGGACGAGATTCGCAAGAATCGAACTCAAGTGCGGAAAAGTCGCTAAGAAGCACGAAACTCAACAAAACGACACCCAAACGAACTCGGATGTAAAAAAGTGCAGAATTAATCATTCTGAGAATGACGAAACGGTCATGAGAGAGTTGTCAAAACGAAATTCCATCGAAAAAAAAAGAAATTACCGGAAATCGAAATTACGGGTATTACAAAACTTACCCATAATGAGATCATGAACATGACCGTGACCTACTGAGTTGTAGGTGTTGGGAAACCAACCGCGAAGGTTCAAGCCACAAACTTACCCATAATGAGATCACACAGTGACCGTGACCTGCTGAATTGCAGGTGCTGGGAAACCAACCACAAAGGTTCAAGCCCCATACCAACCCATAATGAGATCATCAATATGACCGTGACCTACTGAGATGTAGGTATTGGGAAACCAACCGCGAAGGTTCAAGACCCAAGCTTACCCATAATGAGCACTAACCGAGACTAGCTTCCAAAACACAATTAATCACAAACGGCAACGATCCAAAGATTACCGAATTCACAAGAATGATAGTGTGCTGCCTTGAGTCGGCCAACACGACGACAGTAATTCACGGATGGGCACCGTCCTCGACAGTCCCAATTCAATACCTCGATTGCCTTAGAATGGCCAACCGATAACAATGATGCAGCGGATGATTCAACACTTCGATTGCCTTAGAATGGCCAACCGATAAAAATGATACCATGAATGATTGAACACTTCGATTGCCTTAGAACGGTCAATCGATAACAATAATACGAAGAATGATTGAGCACCTCGATTGCCTTAGAACGACCAATCAATAACAATGATACAATGAATGCCTCGGCACCTTTAATCGGTTACCGACGATGAAGATGGGAACGAATACACCAATGCCTTCAATCGGCCAATACAACATGAATGACAGGACTCCACCATTAATAACAATGATTACAACAATGTCTTAGATCGACATCAATATTAACAACAACAACAATCGATACATCGATACCGCGAACCGACTATCGACAATAACATTAACAACGAGTATCCCAATGCCTTGAACCGGCCATTAATGAACAATAATAAACATTTGGCATAATTACCGAAGAGTATCGTATCGAACGATCCCATTAATATTAATGAACTCATGAAAAGACTAAGTCTCGGAATGATACAACACATTCATACATATATATGATAACATTAATCTCATTGACTAGTACAAGTATAAAACTTACCTCAAACCGAAGGCGAGAAGGTCCCACGATCAACGTCCTTAATGGAAATACCGGCCGCTCGAGCAACCTTGAATAACACAAGTACCAAAAATTTGCTTAATATAAATTTAATAATTGAAAAAAATTAAATTTTTACTAAATAATTAAACTACTTGTCCAACTTAATAATTGGCCAAATTAAACACAGTAAAAATTAAATTCTTAAGTTTGTGTGTGAAATAACTATGGGGTTGAAAAATACACACTGAATTCTAAGTACTCATTTGGGTTCTCCATTGGTGGAACTCTATTTTAAATTGATGTGGGATTCAAGATATTAAATTCTATTTAATTAGGTTATCCATCGGTTAAGTATCATTTTAAACGGGGATGGAACTAAAACTGTCGTGAGCCAAGATATCCAAGTACTAGAGCGGATGTTAGCAGGTGCTGGGAGGGATTGTTGGGCTGCGGCCCAGCATCCTGCCTATATGGGCTTAAGACGTGCGGCGCAACCTGCGATTCGACCCTTGAGATCTCTATTAAAAAGTGGTTAAATGAATTGATTTGGACTACTCATACCAACAAGACGTGCGGCGCAACCTACACACACACACACACACACACATATACATATATATATATATATATATATATATATATTATCCATTTTTAGGTATACATACTCAAATCTGGTTAAATATACTAATATTTTTATTATATCCATTATGAAACACCACCGTCGAGAACTACCTTAATGCCTCAAACCTATAGCGGATTGCCGAAAGAAATCAGACAACCTTTATTGTTAACATGTTGATGATGCTCACTCCAACTTTGTGGGACTAATATCTCTTCCACTAGTGAAGGTTTATCGGATATTTATATTCTACTCAATTTATTGTTGTTGAATGTTTCATCAATGTATAATTCTTGCTAATCCAATTATGGAGTTGAATGTTTTGACAAGATTCTTTACTAATAGCCGAGTATTTGAATGTATGTATAGAATTGAGAATATTATTGTATCATACTTTATAAATATATTATATATTTATCCATATGTTGCATATTTATTATTATGGTTATTCTTTTTGAAATTCTTTAATTATGAATATGTGATATTTAAATGAATCATTAATTAATCAAATAAAAAAATAAAAGTTAAAAAATTAGTAAGTCTATTTTATACTTGATAAGTTACTAATTAATTTAGTAAATTTATTTTATACTGAATAAGTTACTATATATTATATTTAAGTTAATCATTAATTAACTAACTAATTAATCAAGTAATTAAAAAATTAAAAAATTAGTAAGTTTATTTTTTACATGATTGACATTTGCTCAATTTCGTAGTTGTTGCATATGTTGTTACCCAAATATTATACGTAATGGTTTGTTGGATATGGCTACGGGTGAGTAACAAACAAAATGCGAGAGCACGTACGAGGAGTGTGAATAACACAAGATTTGCTGGGTTTGTTAGGCTCGGGCTTGAATGCTCTCGCGAGATATTATTAATAAGGATTCCGCTTGGGGAGTACAGATATTAATGTAAGAGTACAATTACAATGAGTGTAATAACCCTAGTTATCTATCTCTTGAGTGTTGATTATTGCCGGAAGAACCAGAGTTGATGCTCTCTGAGTTCTTGAAATATAGGGCATTCTCGTTAATGCCGACCGTGTTTTGGTTAAGAGGTTCTGAGAGAGAGAATAGAAAAGCCAAGCCCCTTTCCAAATGATGGAAGTCTCCTACTTATAGAGGAGGAGGTAGTTGGGATGTCTTAATCCCGAGCGGGCGATCGTCTTTAGCACATGGATCGGTTTCCTTAAAATCCGCAGCTGCTGTTGGCAGCTAGATGTGCGAACCAATGAGAAGGCAACACGCGTCCCATGTCGCTGTCTTGGGAGGTCCCACCTAGGACCTTTCGGCGGGTCTGTCGGTATGTGAGGCTGTCCTTGTCACCGACAGCTGTTGATGGGCTGGAGTCAAAGATCCTTATCTGGCGACGCCTTTTGCGGATCTGCACGTGGGCCTTCATCCCGAGATTCGGTCTTCGTATACTTTGACGGATGTCTGGCTTTACACGTGGCATAAGGCGGTCGTCTTGGTTGGGCACTGGAGACGATCGCTAGATGCCGAGAGGTGATCGCCCTGGACGTCGATCGCTCGGGATAGGTGCCAAGAGACGATTGCCCTGGATGTCAATCGCTCGATACTTGACTATGATCTGGAACCCTCGTTTGATAAGTCTGCCTTGGTTCATCTGTCGCTGGCTTGGTCGCTCGGCCCTTATGCCGATCGCAGTCGAGGCGTATAAATCGCCGCACAACAATTGCCCCCCAGCTTGCTCCGATGTCGAAGACGTGGGGTAAGGTGGTTCCACTGGCGATCATTTCAGATAATGACGAGCGACTCATCGAGCGGACTGATTTTGAATTTGGACGACCTACTCGGTTGCTCTGGTTTAGTTCTTGCGATCTTCAATTTTGCAGATTCCTCGAGGAAGGCCGACCATCTCGGCCTAGAGGAACCGTGCACGATCGCGGAGTTCGATGGAACCGACCCCCGTGACCATGTCTTGTGCGCGAGCGACATTCCACCTGTAGGTTTGTCTCGCGACTCACTTTATTGTGAGGGTCCTCCGGTGGCTACGTTATGCCTCGCAATGTAGCGATGGAGCAGACGATCTCAGCCTGGAGGAGTCCTTGCACGGGGCGCAGTCGGATTAATCGACTCCGCGACTGCGGCTTGTTACCACTTTTCTGCCTGGGACCGACATGTTAGATGACGGACCTTTGAGGGGGTAGGGACGCGTCGCATTGTCCGGGCCCACCATGTTAGATGATGGACCTTTGAGGGCGGGCGAGCGTGTCCACAGATCTGTTTTGGAGGGTCCTTCGGCTACGCCCGCCTCATATTTAAACGAAGGGCGAGCGATCTCTGCCCAAAGGAACCTTGCATTGACGGACTGTCGGTTCCATCGACCTCCAGAACCATGGCTGCACTTTTCTACCTCGGATCGTCATGTTAGATGACGGTCCTCGACGGTATACGTTGTGTTTGGAGAGATGATCACTTGCCTGGGTCCATCATGTTAGATGACGAACTTTAGAGGGCGAGCGAGTCATCATCTTTTTGGAGGCGTTGCTCAGGCAGTAGCCTTTGATTTGACATGGTGGAAACTGGGGAAAGACCTCCGAAGTTTCCACCTCTTGATTGATGCATATAGATCCGACCGCCGAGGTCGATCAGGGGGGTCGACTCGTATGAGTCCTCCGGCTTGTCGCGTTCGACTCTGGCGACCGGTTTGGGAGATTGACGGTCGTCGTTCTATCGCCGATCGCGGCCCTTGGTCCTTTCTGCCCGGGGCTCTGGCTAAGTCACTAAACTGTCCAGCTTGCCCTCCTCGAACAATCTCCAGAGTTGTCTGAGGAGGTCGCGGCACTGGTTGGTGTTGTGGCCGGGAATCTTGTGGTAAGCACAAAATTTATCGCGGTCCAGATGACCGTTGTCCCTTATCGCTTTTGGCTTGCTTAGCGGTTTGCGCCCCTTGATGGCGTAAAAAATATGGGCCGGAGTTCGGTTGAGGTTGTGGAGGAGATGAGCTTCCACATCCTCGAAGGCTTTGAAATCACCGGGTGGTTTGGCGACCGCCTTGTTGGACTTGGCGATCGCCGTCTCTGCCCCCTCGCCTAGGCGAAGGGTGAGCAACCTCTGCCTGGCCATAAAGTCTGCGGCCTTGGCACGGAAGATCGCGTAAGTTGGGGGAATGTCCTTCGTAAGGTGCTTGAACATGGGCGAAACACCATCGAATCCCCCTAGGACCGAGTAGAGGGCGATCTCGTCGCTTATAGACTCGCCGTTGAGGATTATTTCATCCACCCGGTCGATGTAATCTTCGTCGGACTCGTCTTCCCCCTGCCTGATCTTTATCATACGGTGGGGACCTTCTGGTCGAGAGACCTTGGCGGGGAAGTACGACGTGAAGTCGTTCGCAATTTTTTCAAAAGAATTGATGGAGCGCGGTGGCAATGAGATGTACCACCTATGGGCAAGATTGCCCAATGTCAATGGGAACATTCGGCATTTTGTCGGGTATGTCGCCCCGCATCCGGTCATGTAGATCCGGAACTTGCTTAAGTGAGTCTCGGGGTCCGATCTCCCCTCATACATAGGTGTTTGAGAAGGAGCGATCTTTGGTTGCACGGGGGCAAGCTCGATCCGGACCGCGAGCGGCTCACTCGGTCCGGCGACCGTTCTCTTGGCGCCTGCCCCAGTTTCTAGGAGCGCTTTCATATCATCGAGCTGATTTTGCATTGCGGCGATCGCCGCAGCCTGGCTACTCGCGGCTTAGCTCTCGGAGTGGGAGCCGAGGCGATCGTGTACTGATCTCCTGGCTCCGCGGTAGGTGATGAGGTCCTCGCCGCCGAGCTCGGTTTTTCAGCGAGGTGGAGCCAAATGGACGACCTGCCTTTTGAGAGTTGGGTATGCCGAACTCTTGGTGATGGATTCGGGCTCCGACGTGGTTGGGGCCAGATTGCCCCGGTCGCCATGAAGGGTCACTTCCAAGCCGGCTGAAGACGGAACTGTCTCGCCTCGCGAGTGCCCTTTCTTGTGGATCGGGGCTTTCCGACGATCGCTCGATAAGTAAACCCTTGAGCTTCCGCTTGCCCGCGCGGCGGATGGCTGATGGAGTAATAGAGGGCGCGTCGCATGCTCTCCGTCGCTCCCTTATGATGGCCATAGCCTCCTTGATCTGTTCCACGGTTTGGAACTAATCGAGTGAGAGGATGGGGCCGTCCCTCGGGGGCGGGATTGAGAGTCTCGCGCCGCCATGACTGCCCGCCACCGTAGGTCGGGACTCGGTTTGTGCCGGAATAAGGCGTCCGGCGAGCCGTAAGGTGTCTCTCTTCGAAGTGGTGGCAGACGTCATTATTCTGAAGGTTTTTCTTTGAAGAACAGTGAGTGTTTCTTCAAGTACATGCTCTGGAGAACAATGGGTGTTCTTCGAAGCGGTCGGAATGAAAATGAGGGTAAATGCCCTCCTTCTAGCGCAAATTGTTGTTACCCAAAATATTATACGTAATGGTTTACTGGATATGTCTACGGGTGAGTAACAAACAAAATGCGAGAGCACGTACGAGGAGTGTGAATAACACAAAATTTGCTGGGTTTGTTAGGCTCGGGCTTGAATGCTCTCGTGAGATATTATTAATAAGGATTCCGCTTGGGGAGTACAGATATTAATGTAAGAGTACGATTACAGTGAGTGTAATAACCCTGGCTATCTATCTCTTGAGTGTTGATTATTGCCGGAAGAACCAGAGTTGATGCTCTCTGAGTTCTTGAAATATAGTGTAACACCCCAAACTAGGCGGATATTACAGTGCCATGGACCCCCGACTGGGACCCACCAGGCGAATGAAAATGAATGAATTATACAGGTAAATGTAGTACCGAACCACATTACAACATCAATTACTCCGATGAGGAGTTTTATACAACACACCCAGGATGATACTGAATACCAGTATATTTTATATGGAGATAAAATATACAACAATGAGTGAGATGAATATTCAAACGAAATGTCTGCAGCGGAATAAAATAAAAGAAACATAATGACTGAAAAGACTGGGGCCCCCTACTAGTATCACTGGGACTCCTCGCCGTCACCGTGCTCTCCCCGTGCCTTAGCCTTGCCATGACTGAAAACAGCAGATCCCCAACGAAATCGATACTGTAACAACAATCCTCAAGGGTTGAAAATACACAATCATGATATATCTGAGATTATGAATTATTCTGTTGAAACATACGCAATCAAACATGCTATATGAATCAACTATCAGTACGGCTCAAAGGAATGGCGCCACACTACGTCCGGGATGGAAATGTGTCCGTACACAAGCCACCATCACACGTGGTCTTGTGCCTAATCAGTCTCACGAAGCAATCGACTCGTGTGCACAGTCCAATGTGAGGCCAACAACCACCACACGACATAATTGTGCCCGACATGAAAATCCTACACATTCCAACCGGCACGCCAGTATGACCCGGAATGTCACAATATGGCAAAAGTGACAACGAAAATGAATAATGACTCACCAAGGTT
This sequence comes from Orobanche coerulescens, assembly GCA_033398695.1. Taxonomy (NCBI): domain Eukaryota; kingdom Viridiplantae; phylum Streptophyta; class Magnoliopsida; order Lamiales; family Orobanchaceae; genus Orobanche; species Orobanche coerulescens. The sequence continues at coordinate 32,127,800 of CM065813.1, forward strand.
AAATGATGGTGAAATGAATGATAGCTCAATGGAATGATCGGAACCGTCGTTCCTTATGACTGAGGTGATTAATTGACAATGACAAGTTTTGATACGGTTAATACAATGATGACTGAGCTACGATTATGAATGAACAACAACAAAAGGAATGAATATCCTTTTAACCGAGTAAGAATTAACTTACTCAATACCGATGAAGAATGTCCTTCCACGAACAACGTCCTAAATGAAAAGTCGGTCGCTCGAACAACCTTGAACATCAATAGTTACCAACAACCGATCAATACACGACTCAAATACGATCATAACCGACCCAAACGTCGATACAACAATATCCGAACTCGTAGATGTACTCTAACGAAAACGTTGAGATACCCGTTGGTTAAAACCAAACCCAAATAATCGAACCAACTCCAACATGATTGATTCAAACCAGCAAAACATTATCAATGATATCAATAATCTCATAGAAATCCACAATCCAAGTTTATAATAACGACAATCGGAAATCCCCAAAATAACCGAAGTCAACCCCAAGGGTTCTTGGAATAATTCCGAAAATAACTGTTTAAATCCGTAGGAAAATATTTATCCAAGTTAGATAATCCATAACTAACATATTCCAATGATAATCCAAGCTTACACGAAGAAATCGGAAGGAAAACCCAAAAATCCGAAATTCTAGATCCAAGAGATTAATACCTTTGATTCGATGTGATGAAGATGATGAAATGATGATCAATCCGAAAGATGAGCTTGAAGATGATGATTGATGATTACGCCTCGAAGAATCCTCTCCGAATCGCTCGAAATCGCCCAAAATTACCGAAGGAATGAAATGAGATGAATAAATGACGAACTCTGACTAAACTGTCCAATTTATAGTCAGTCGAGGTTAGCGTCGCTAGCCTTGTGCGTAGCGTGCGCTAACGAGTAATTTGGGTAGTCCAGTACCCACTGTCCGAACACGGTAGCGCGCGCTACGTACCTTCTTGTAGCGTGCGCTACGGCCATACTACTAGCGTGCGCTAAGATCCATTATTAGCGTGCGCTATCGAAATATTGATGCCCGATCGAGTCGAAAAGCGCTCGACCTCGATCGGCCCGATAGCGTGCGCTACAACCATTGTTTAGCGTGCGCTAATATATCGATTGCGTACGCTAACAACAATACATAGCGTGCGCCTTGAATAAATCCAGTGCAGTCCAGTAGCCACTGGACTCAACCTGATCCGTCCCTAGCGCGCGCTACTCCACACATATAGCGTACGCTACTACAACTCGTTAGCGTGCGCTACTTACCACTCGTAGCGTGCGCTACCTATAACTCACCTGCAGTCCAGTACCTTCTGGACTGCAGCCGAGGTAACCTTAGCGTGCGCTAAAGCTGAGTGGTAGCGTGCGCTACCTATACTCAATTAGCGTACGCTAAAAGGAGTATGTAGCGTGCGCTACTCCTCATGCACAGCTCGCAACGAAAATGACAATGATGATAAACACGGCACGAAACTCCAATCAGATTAGTGATGAATGACGATTGATACACGATACGATTATTCTGAATGATGAATACCATGACTGAATATGAGTGACAAATGATCAATAATGAATGAAATTACTGAGTATCAATTACTGAATGATAAATGCTGAATGATAATTACTGAATTACAACTGGGTATTACATATAGTGCGTTCTCGTTACTGCCGACCGTATTTTGGTTAAAAGGTTTTGAGAGAGAGAATAGAAAATCCAAGCCCCTTTTCCAAATTATGGAAGTCTCCTACTTATAGAGGAGGAGGTAGTTGGGATGTCTTAATCCCGAGCGGGCGATCTGTAATATCCGCAATTTCGATTTCCGGTATTTTTTTTTTCGGCGGGAGTCCATTTTGACGACTCTCTTGTGACCGTTTCGTCATTCTAAGAATGATTAATTCTGCACTTTTTGGCATCCGAGTTCGTTTCGGTGTTGTTTTGTTGAGTTCCGTGCTTCTTAGCGACATTGCCGCATTTGAGTCTGATTCTTGCGAATCTCGTTCGAAACTGCTGTTTCGAGTTTCCTGTAAGTGTGTTTAACTTTGTTAGACGTGTTGTGAACTTCAGTTTGGTTATTCGATCACGTATTGTGATTTTCGGGCGTTTTGGGCCATTTTGTAATTTACCTAAAGTTGTGGGTATCTGCATTCGTATTTGTTGTCTTGACCCTTTTCATGGTCGCGTGTGATTAATTGTTGCATGGTATTTCATTTTGGGTCGATGATGTTGTCCGCGAGCATTTCGTCGTGTTCGTTCCGTGCGTTTTCGGAAACCGAATCATCGGGTCATGACGGGTGGGCACTGGCCGGACGGGTGCGGCAGGCACTGTCGGGAGTGCTGGGCACTAGCCGGGCAGACGCGTCAGGAATCGGCGTAGCGCGCGCTACTGCCGGCAGACTGCACACGCTAGCTCGGCAGGACTAGCGCACGTTAATAGGCCGGCCAGCACACGCTATCGGGCTGGGCAAAGAGGTTCCTGAAGTTCTTGACTCGGGGAGGATCGGAAGGTAGCGCACGCTACTGTCGGTCGTGGCACGCGCTAACCGTCATGTGTAGCGCACGCTGTCGGTCGACTAGCGCACGTTACCTAGCCGAGCAGTTTAGTCCAGAGGGTTCTGGACAGGTCGGCTAGCGCACGCTAGTGTCCGCGCAGCGCACACTATCGGGGTCGGGCAGGCAGGTCCCGGTCGGTAGGTTGGGTCAACAATGCCGGGTCATGCGGGCCCCGGCCGAGGGTCTGGGCGATACTGACCGATAGCGCACGCTACTGCCGAAAGGCTAGCGCAAGCTAGGCCGCGCTAGTATAAATATGACTGAGCAGTCATATTTGTAACACCCTCAATCCACTCAGGGATATTACACGCCGTAGACCCTTTCCTCAAGGATCTACCAGGCTGGTAGACAACGTCGAACATATCAACAATGCCTTAAGGCTAAAAATGACTCAGTAGGCCGATTTGGTCTTTCAACAAATACATACAACCCAATACATGCCCACACAGGGGTCGAATACACAATGCTCCCGTACAACGGGGAAAATATACTGCAGCAGAAATAAAATACAACTGAACCAATACAACAACGTACGGTTCCTCATGTGATTAGTATCGATCATCTTTCATCATCCTTCGTGCCGACCCTATATTATGCTCCCAAAACCTGAATGCACCACCCCCCGAATACTCGGGGGTTAGCAAAACTCCATTGTTTTGCTAGTGCAAAAACAAAGTGCAAAATACGAGTCATACAATTCACATTCCACGAATAACAATAACCAGGAATCCTCAAAAAGCCAAACGTAACGAAAAGTACTACCCGAGGCAAGAGTTTGGGAAAAACATTCCAAAACCGAAAGATCACCAATCATGGGAAACAATTTATAAAACAGTTTAAAATGTCATCGAGAGTTTTAATAGAAAACAATTTAGGATTACCGAATCCTTCTCTTTCCAAAATCAACAAGGGTTACAGCCCAGAGGTTTTATTTTCACAAAGGAAACCAACAACAATACACAAGGTTAAAACCCACGTCACGCGTCCTCGACGGACATAAAATACACACGCACTCGTGAAGTTTTACTCGTGAATCCAGGACTATACCATTGGACTCCCTCCGTGGCCCCGTCGAACCCTCCCGAGGTGAGCAAACACATTCACAAAACATACACGCACAGGCATCGCCTAGGACCGGGACGAAGCCACAAATCCCACCCGAGGCCTCTAAGGACCCTCCCGAGCTGGCTAGCGAAACAAACTCAAACCACCCATAAGTTATCTTGACATCGTACTCGCAAGTACCGATTCTCGGAGCCCTCTCCAGACCTACCTGATTAGATAACCTTATGGTCAAATCATACACACTGGTTGTACTCGCAAGTACACGCCGCCGGAGGCCTCACAGGTCCCTACCGGTCAAACATCAATCGAACATACCCACAAGTTATCGTGACATCGCACTCGCAAGTGACGATTCTCGGAGCCCTCTTCAGACCTACCCGAATTGATAACCTTGTGGTCAAATTATCAATGCATCGAGTTCACAACAACAAGGGTTTCACATTTGCCACAATCACAAACACATCAAATCATGAGTTAATGCAACCAACACTTAGCAAAACACCACGTCAAACCATAACGCACTGAAAAGAGATAATATGTGTGTATATATATATGTATATATATATATATGCATAACAACAACAACAACAACAAGCGAATTCACAGGGTTCACTTAATCATTCACGGGGCACAATATTCACAAAACACACGCGTTTTGAAAGTGAGCCCTTAACGAGGCTAAACTGAATCTTTTGAAAGTTCAAATCAAACGATCAAACAAACACATAGAGACGATCACTAATTATCATATTCACAAAAAAAGAATTGTATGGACAAAGTACTTGCCTAGGAATCACGTTCGTAACAAGACGACGGATGGAATGCGGTCGAACAGCCCCAAACGCCCGAACACTATCAAGAACGCGATAGCACAGAAATTACTACGGGAAAACACCACACGAATCATCAATCACCAACGGAATTCAACATCGAAATCATCAAGCACCTATAATCCTCTGTAAGGAACAATAAAACATGATTACGACGAGAATCTAGGCCGAAAACAACGGAAATCCCAACAAACTATCAAAGGGAACTCATTCGGACATTTAATCAGACATTAAATGTTCAAGACCCTTCAAGAACAAATAAATCACCCCTCGGGTCAAACGAACCAAAGGTACGAGTATCCAATCCGTAGAACAAGTTCAAAACAACGTTTATACAATAATTAATTGATCAAAAACGGATTGAAATCGAAATCAAAAGGAAAATTCCCAAAATCTTCAAAAACAAGGGTTCAAGCCAAAATACCTTGATTCGGACGAAGAACACGGATTAGATGATAATACTAATCATGATCCAAGCTTCCTAACTGATGTATTAGTGATCTCCGATCAAAACCATCGATTTCTATCGAAGGATCGCGAAAAACGAAGAAGAAAAGTGGAAATGGCCGAGTGACTCAGTGCCCAGGCCTTAAATAGCCGGTACCTGCCGGACGCTTACGTACGTAATCGGCCATGGCCGAACTCACTGTCCAATTCTGCCAGCAGTGTTACGTACGTTACCGGCCAGGCCTTACATACGTAACAGGCCTTACGGCCGTAACTGCCGGACACTTACGTACGTAACTCGGCGAGGTATGGCCAGGCCCCAAGATGCCCCGCCATGACTCGGCCGTGGCCAACTCCGACGGCCCAGACGACCCCGAAACCCGAACCTAAATACGAATCGAAGACACAGTTACGAGGTAATCGCAAAGACGAATTCGAGCACTAAGAGAACACACGGTTCCGACTACTCGAAGGCTTGAAATTCGACAACGGAAGGTAATTACCCCAAACTTTGGGAAATTATGAAAATGGCCAAAAACGTCCGAAATACACGATACACGATCGAAACACCAAGCCAAAGCTTGCAACATGAATAATAACATTAAATGAACTTACGAGAAACTCGAAACAACAGTTTCGGACGAGATTCACAAGAATCGAACTTAAGCACGGAAAAGCCGCTTAAGAACACGGAACTCAACAAAACGATACCGAAACGAACTCGGACATCAAAAAGGGCAGAATTAAATATTCTCAAAATGACGAAACGGTCATGAGAGAGTCGTCAAAACGGACTTTCGGCAAAAAAAAAAGAAAATTACCGGAAATCGAAATTGCGGGTATTACATACTACCCTCCTTAAAAGAACTTTCGTCCCGAAACTTAAAACAAGTAGGGAGAAGCAATATCCCGCCAGGAAAACTGAACGAGATAAACAAGAAACGCGTAACTTACGCCCAACGGCGAAACGTTACCAGCAACGCAAAGGAATATACAGCGTGAACACACGCTCCACAACGACCAACACAACGCCACCTGTAGAGACATAATAAAACCAACAAGTGACAAGTGTCATAAAACAGATAATACAATCAAGTCAATTATCCGAACAATCACAAAACACAAAGCACTTGTTACAAAGAAACACACACAGTCGAGAAAACAGAAAATAAACACAAAACGATCCACAAGGACAATCACAAACAATTCGGACTACGCCGAAATCCTCAAAAAGCATATTAGGCATCTGTGCCCTTTCGGAGCAGAGACGCAACCTCGATCCCCAAATCTCTCAGCTACCGTCTCGCAATGCACGGCTCAGTGACCCACCTGGCCACACTCGAAACAGCTGACTAACAGTGAACGACAATTCTTCGCGGTATGAGATCAGGCAACAACAGTCAGACAACCCCGATCGAACAACAACGATCGAACAACAACGACCGAACAACAACGATCGAATAACCACGATCAAATAACAATGATGGAACAACAACGATCAAAAAGCAATGATCGAGTAACAACGAGCAAACAACAACGATCGAACAACAATGATTGAATGACAACGGTCGAACAATGACTCTGAAGTTCACACTTCAACCCAAGACATCAAAAGAACTAGTAGAACCAAAAGATGTTACTTCCGAACAAGGTTCACAAGAATCGAACCGAACTCGGAAAAGTCACAGCGATAACCAGATCGATCCCAAAACAAGATCACGGCTCGTTCGAACGATGAAACCGAAATACAGAACAGGTTCAGAAAGTATCAACGAACACGAGCGAGTCGATAGACCTGAGAAAGAGGAAATGCAGAAGTCCAAAAACAATACGGGTATTACATTCGACCTCTTATAAAAGAAATGTTGTCCCCAAAACTCATAACAACGAAATCAAGGTGACGACACAACAAGCAACCGACAGAAACATCTCCCATGGGCTTCTCAGAGCCGATCTTGATATTTGTGCTAAAGCGCGAACTCCAAAAGTCTCGGTAATCAATTCGCAAAACTGAATTCTGTGTCCCTCGAGTCCACACTTGAAAAACGTTACTGACGAGAAGGACAATTTGCACGTACATGCCCCCGGCGCAATACGTTTGAAGCACCTCGGCTCGACATACCGAAAATACAACTGCTAGGTACAATGGAATATATAACATCGCAAAACAACAAACCGGAGATGCCAACTCAGCACAATAGAAAATCATAACACGCAACACATACGATGATTATTATCATAAAGCAACACACATAGCAACATCACATCAACGACGGCAACGTTCGGTGATCTCAATAGCCCGAACGATATCAGTACATAATCACAAAACATCATGAACAATCACACATTTACACAACGTACAAACCCAAGCTTTAACAGCTCGCACATGTGCGATAGCACGCAAATCACCATGAAATGACAACGTTAAAGATCAACATCACACCTCTCACCGAGGGCTAATACAACAATTGCGTGGCGAATGACTCAGCGCTCACACCACCAATTCAATCACAAATCGGGGGTTAACACCCTAACGAAAGTGCGAACATTATACATACATTCCCGGACCACAAACAGGAACGATAGGTTTTAAAAACGAAAACCACCTTTGAAAAAAAATGATTTTGGAAACACTAGTTGATCTTGAGTATCACCTTTCAAAACGTTGTACAAACATCGTTGTCGAAACTTTGAAAACCATCATGTGTTTGATAAAAATGAGGACACTTTCTTTTTGGTGAAAGACTTTCAGAAATATTCGACCCTCGGGTCTAATCAAAGCATTTCGAAATAATTGAAAATGTCTCAAATTGTTTTGGTCCTCGACTGGAATAATTTTGAATCGTATTGTGGCACCTTGAAATACCACGAGAAAATAATTCATTTTAAAATGTACGTCTCGAAATTTATTTTCTAAGATACTCAAGGTTTTCAAAAATTCAATAGGTCGGAATGCCCGAAACTCACAAAATCTTTTATCAAACCGTCATAAAACATTCAAGGCCAAAGTGCCAAAACTCGATTTAAGGAATCGGTTTTACGAATTAGAACTCAGTTTGCAAAATACTGGAAGTCATTTTTGAAAGGACTCACGCAGCGGATAAAATACAGTTCGAAAATACATTAGCAGCGACACCGCTCCTTATATAAATAAAATATTAGAGTCGAATACCCACATATCACGGAATCAAAATCCACAGAAGGATTCAATCACTCAACGATATAATCATACAAGCAGCTCATGTCACACGAGGCACAACACAAAGAAGGGAGACTTACATCCACAGGTCGCACGAAGATGATGATCGCTCCACGATACTAATCACGACCAACCAACTCAGACGACGCGTCGCGACACGACTCAGTCAGACAAAATCCGACGAGACAAAACTCAACAGACACCACTAAACCCGACAGTCTAGGTTTCCACAACCTAAGCTCCGATACCATTTCTGTAACACCCCTAATCCACTCAGGGATATTACACGCCGTAGACCCTTTCCTCAAGGATCTACCAGGATGGTAGACAACGTCGAACATCTCAACAATGCCTTTAAGGATAAAAATGACTCAGTAGACCGATTTGGTCTTTCAACAAATACATACAACTCAATACATACCCACGCAGGGGTAGAATACACAATGCTCCCGTACAACGGGGAAAATATACTGCAGCGGAAATAAAATACAACTGAACCAATACAACAACGTACGGTTCCTCATGTGATTAGTATCGATCATCTTTCATCATCCTTCGTGCCGACCCTATATTATGCTCCCAAAACCTGAATGCACCACCCCCCGAATACTCGGGGGTTAGCAAAACTCCACTGTTTTGCTAGTGCAAGAACAAAGTGCAAAATACGAGTCATACAATTCATATTCCACGAATAACAATAACCAGGAATCCTTAAAAAGCCAAACATAACGAAAAGTACTTCCCGAGGCAAGAGTTTGGGAAAAACATTCCAAAACTGAAAGATCACCAATCAGGGGAAAAATTTATAAAACAGTTTAAAATGCCATCGAGAGTTTTAATAGAAAACAATTTAGGATTACCGAATCCTTCTTTTTCCAAAATCAACAGGGGTCACAGCCCAAAGGTTTTGTTTTCACAAATGAAACCAACAACGATACACAAGGTTAAAACCCACATCACGCGTCCTCGACGGACATAAAATACACAAGCACTCGTGAAGTTTTACTCGTGAATCCAGGACTATACCATTCGACTCCCTCCGTGGCCCCGTCGAACCCTCCCAAGGTGAGCAAACACATTCACAAAACATACACGCACAGACATCGCCTAGGACCGGGACAAAGCCAGAAATCCACCCGAGGCCTCTAAGGACCCTCCCGAGCTGGCTAGCGAAACAAACTCAAATCACCCATAAGTTATCTTGACATCGTACTCGCAAGTACCGATTCTCGAAGCCCTCTCCAGACCTACCCGATTAGATAACCTTATGGTCAAATCATACACACTGGCTGTACTCGCAAGTACAAGCCGCCGGAGGCCTCACAGGTCCCTACCCGGTCAAACATCAATCGAACATACCCACAAGTTATCGTGACATCGCACTCGCAAGTGACGATTCTCGGAGACCTCTCCAGACCTGCCCTAATTGATAACCTTATGGTCAAATCATCAATGCATTGAGTTCACAACAAGGGTTTCACATTTGCCACAATCACAAACACATCAAATCATGAGTTAATGCAACCATCACTTAGCAAAACACCACGTCAAACCATAACGCACCGAAAAGAGATAATATGTGTGTGTGTATATATATTATCAAAGCATAACAACAACAACAACAACAACAACAACAACAACAACAACAACAAGCGAATTCATAGGGTTCACTTAATCATTCACGGGGCACAATATTCACAAAACACACGCGTTTTGAAAGTGAGCCCTTAACGAGGCTAAACCAAATCTTTTGAAAGTTCAAATCAAACGATCAAACAAACACATAGAGACGATCACTAATTATCATATTCACAAAACAAGAATTGTATGGACAAGGTACTTGCCTAGGAACCACGTTCGTAACAAGACGACGGATGGAATGCGTTCGAACAGTCCCGAACGCCCGAACACTATCAAGAACGCGATAGCACCGAAATTACTACGGGAAAACACCACACGAATCATCAATCACCAACGGAATTCAACATCGAAATCATCAAGCACCTATAATCCTCCGTAAGGAATAATAAAAGATGATTACGACGAGAATCATGGCCGAAAACAATGGAAATCCCAACAAACTATCAAAGAGAACTTATTCGGACATTTAATCGGACATTAAATGTTCAAGACCCTTCAAGAACAAAAATATCACCCCTCGGGTCGAACGAACCAAAGGTACGAGTATCCAATCCGTAGAACAAGTTCAAAACAACGTTTATACAATAATTAATTGATCAAAAACGGATTGGAATCGAAATCAAAAGGAAAATCCCCAAAATCTTCAAAAACAAGGGTTCAAGCTAAAATACCTTGATTCGGACGAAGAACACAGATTAGATGATGATAATAATCATGATTCAAGCTTCCCAACTGATGTATTAGTGATCTCCAATCAAAACCACCAGACTTCTATCGAAGGATCGCGAAAAACGAAGAAGAAAAGTGGAAATGGCCGAGTGACCCGGTGCCCAGGCCTTAAATAGCCGGTACCTGCCGGATGCTTACATACGTAATCGGCCATGGCTTACGTACGTAACCGGCCATGGCCGAACTCACTGTCTAATTTTGCCGGCAGTGTTACGTACGTTACCGGCCAGGCCTTACGTACGTAACAGGCCTTACGGCCGTAACTGCCAGACACTTACGTACGAACTCTGCCAGGTGTGGCCTGGCCCCAAGATGCCCGACCATGACTCGGCCGTGGCCAACTCCGACGGCCCGGACGACCTCGAAACCCGAACCTGAATACGAATTGAAGACATGGTTACAAAGTACTCGCAAAGACGAATTCGAGCACTAAGAGAACACACGGTTCCGACTACCCGAAGGCTCGAAATTCGACAACGGAAGGTAATTACCCCAAACTTTGGGAAATTACGAAAATGGCCCAAAACGTCCGAAATACACGATACACGATCGAAACACCAAGACAAAGCTTGCAACATGAATAATAACATTAAATGAACTTATGAGAAACTCGAAACTGTAATACCCGTAATTTTGATCCCCGAAAATTTTCTACTTTTGGCGGAAGTCTATTTTGACGACTTGCTTGGGACCGTTTCGTCATCCTGAGAAATGATTAATTCTACACTTTTTGTCATCCGAGTTCGTTTCGGTATCGTTCTGTTGAATTCCGTGTTCTTTAGCGACTTTTCCACGTATGAGTTCGACTTTGTTAAATCACCATAAATTCTTGGAAGCTCCAAAAATTCTAAATCTTTGCAATATTATAGAGCATCGAGTTAGCTTTCCAATGGTTCAAACGGTGAGTCAATCAGAGTCCGGACGAGAGAGTTATGGTCGTTTTAGCTCACCCGCTCGTTATTAGCCGATCACTGCCGGCCGAACCCGGCCGTGTCGTCCGACACGGCCCGTGCCGTACTCGTCCGGAAATGCCGGAGTCTCTGCCTCAGGACCCGACCGTGTCGTCCGACACGGCCCGTGCGAACCCTTCCGGATAAGCGAGAATCGTCGCCCGGCCACGCCCGTGTGTCGCAGCACGGCCGAGTCATGCCGAAGTCAGCTCGGACGGGTCATCGCCGAAAGGCCCTCGCGCGCCGCGACCGTGTCAAGGTGACACGGTCGAGTCCTGTCGGCCAGGTATGCGACACGACCGTGCCGATCGGCACGGCCGTGTCGGCAGAACGATCGGCCCTATAAAAGGCCCTGCAGACGTTTTTCTTGCCATTTTTCACCTTCTTCTTCTCCTCTTCCGCAGCTGGGCGTGTTCTAAGCTTGAAGCCATGTTGTTTAACAACATATCCATGGAGTCTTGGAGCTCATATCATCAATCATCCATCCTATAACATCCTTTGATCGAGCGAATCAGGTCAGATTTTCCAGAAATCTAATTTTGGGGATTTTGGGTATTTTGTTCGATTTCGTCCGTTTAATCCGATTTAACTTAGGATTGTGATGGATTGGTGATTATTTAGATGTATTGTATCATTTCCCTTGTTATCCCATGGTTGGATCGTATCGATTCGTTGTTTTGGTCGAGTTCTTGACCGACGCCTTGAAGGTGTCCGGTAAAATGTCATAGAGGGGTTTTCGGGCGTTCTGCGATTATTCTTCCTCGTATGATCGATGATTTATTGAATTTATGTTGTTAGGGTCGAATTCTTGTGAAGAACTCGAGTCGAAACCCTTCCGTTCGTTGTCTTCTTCGTGGTTCAAGCTTCCCGGTCGAACCGTGTTCTTCGGGATCTTCGGTAACGTTTATTAAGGCAAGTATACATTTATGATTGTATGTTCCCGATCGGCACGGGCCGTGTCCGGCAGGACAGTCAACCCCTATAAAAGGCCCTGCAGACGTTTTTCTTGCCATTTTTCACCTTCTTCTTCTCCTCTTCCGCAGCTGGGCGTGTTCTAAGCTTGAAGCCATGTTGTTTAACAACATATCCATGGAGTCTTGGAGCTCATATCATCAATCATCCATCCTATAACATCCTTTGATCGAGCGAATCAGGTCAGATTTTCCAGAAATCTAATTTTGGGGATTTTGGGTATTTTGTTCGATTTCGTCCGTTTAATCCGATTTAACTTAGGATTGTGATGGATTGGTGATTATTTAGATGTATTGTATCATTTCCCTTGTTATCCCATGGTTAGATCGTATCGATTCGTTGTTTTGGTCGAGTTCTTGACCGACGCCTTGAAGGTGTCCGGTAAAATGTCATAGAGGGGTTTTCGGGCGTTCTGCGATTATTCTTCCTCGTATGATCGATGATTTATTGAATTTATGTTGTTAGGGTCGAATTCTTGTGAAGAACTCGAGTCGAAACCCTTCCGTTCGTTGTCTTCTTCGTGGTTCAAGCTTCCCGGTCGAACCGTGTTCTTCGGGATCTTCGGTAACGTTTATTAAGGCAAGTATACATTTATGATTGTATGTTCTCGACTTTGAAAGTATGAAATATTGATGGTATGATTATTTCTAGCCACTCCGGGACGGGCCTATGGTCCTCTCGAGGGTTTCGTAGCCTCCGTGCGATTCCATGGTTGATATGAACGAACCGCTTCTACGGCATTCATATGAAATAATATTGGCATGTAATGAACGAACCGCTTTGACGGCATTCCTACATGTATCGGCGTATGAGGTGAACGAACCGCTTTGACGGCATTCACATACGTAACGGCGTATGAGGTGAACGAACCGCTTCTACGGCATTCACATACGTCTTATGAGATTTTAGTTATTAGGAATACTAGTCTTAAATTGATGAATTGACGGATATTGATGAATTGACGGATTACATTTACTTTATTGTCGAGAAGTATTATGTTTCATATTGTTATACTTGCACTAGCTATTCGACGGCTAACCCTTTATGGGGAAATACGTTTCATGTATTTCGTGTTCCAGGAGAGCGGACAGTGGTACAGTCGGCATGAAGATGATGGGCAAGTGTGATACCGTGTCTTGTCTCCGGTTATCTCTTTTGGTTTCCTCCATTCAGTGTTGTTGTCTTGGAATGGATTTTTAAATACTCGAGTATTGTATTTCGTTCCTTGATGTTCCTGTGTTGTCGAGGTATTGATTTGTGCGGTGATGTATATGGTTTCATTGTTTATGGTTTCAATACCATTTGTATCGTCTTTCTTTCTATTGTATGTAGACCTTATCGGTCAAGTTTATAGTTCCGCGTATGTTTAGCCTTGTGGGTCCCACGGCGGGGCTCACGGCTGTAATATACCCCGAATAACTTGGGGTGTTACGAATATGGTATCGGAGCTTAGGTTTATGGATACCTAGGTCACGGTCTTTTGGGTCGATTGAGTCGGCATTTGCCCACATATCACTACTCTGCCATCATCACAAAGGCGACGTACTTGTAAGTCCTCTCACTCTTCTTGTATTTTTTCTTAATCGTTTCGTCTATAGCTTGGTATTCTTAGGATTTGGTCACTTCGAGAATGTGCGATTCGGATTATACTTACGCACGGATGTGCCCTTCAGAATGTTGGCTGAAAGTAGGAAGAATCGTGGCTGTGATCACGGACGTGAACTCTTTCTTGAGATTTTGTTAAACTGCTAATTGCGATATTGGTGTGTAACGGTATTATGTTGAGACTTTGTTTAGGAGTCGCATGCTAGTATCACGGGAGATCTTCGTCTTCACAGACCGGTAAGTATGTTGTTCGGATTATTCGAAAATTCTTGGTTATCTTGGTGATTTTGGATTTTCCGTTGAAATGTTTGTGCGAGTGATTGCAAGTTTCGAGGACGAAACTTATTTTTAAGGGGGGTAGAGTGTAATACCCCAATTTTTCGGATATATTTTTTTTTCGTTTATATATTGGATATCGTGGATGGTTAATTATGCTCGAGGACGTTGTGAACGTTTGAAAATGTTATTGAATTGAGTATATGTATTGATTTTGCCGTATGCTCGTATTTGGTATGTCATGACTTTGGACAGGAATTGTTGAAATTGGCTAAGTATGGAATTATTACGTGCGTTAATAAGGTGAGATTACGACGTAAGATTGGCATGGTTACGTCGTCAAGGCTAAGGTATTACGTGCGTAACGAAGGCATCGGACGTAACCGAGTCCTGTGAGGCGTGGGATCTGTTTCGCAACTTTCGCGGAGGATGTTGACAGTGAGTCAACGAACGTGTTACGTACGTTATACAGGACGTGTTACGTACGTAACACAACCATTGTACTGTAGCAAGTCAACTGGTATATTACGTACGTTATATGGTATGGGTTACGTACGTAATGGACTGCACGGAATGAGACAGTGAGATGGTTACGTACGTTATGGATATTGGATTACGCACGTTAAAGTTGTTACGTACGTTAAGAAAGGACACCTACGTACGTAATGGGAGTGCAATTTATATATTGAAGTGTTGCCTTTCATTTCTCTCACGATCCTTTGAGATATTTCTCTCCAAAACTCATCCCTCTTCACTTTTAAGAGTGTTCTAAGCACTTTTAACATGATTGTGAGCTTGGAATCATGGAATTAGAGCTTAGTTATGGAACTATTGTTGATTCTTGAAGTGATTCCTTGTGTTATCCATATTCTATGAGGTTTATGTTGAAGGAAGATAATGATATGCTTTGAATATGTTGATTATGATTATGGAATCATAGAGATATTGATGTTCTTGAAGCCATATGATGACTATGATGATTTAATGATTCTTGGAATGGAGTTCAATTATCCTTTCTTCGTGGTTCGTCCATACAAGGTAATCCTCATATCCCTTTGATAGTGGCTCATTTTTTTTTTTTTCTCTTTTCTTTTTGGATTACTACTTGGGAGGGAGTATGTTGGGAATCGTGTATTTTGATGTTCGTCTTATTTCAATGAAAATGCATAAATTGGACTGTACTTTTATCCGCTGCGAGAGTATTTTTGAAATGGATTTTGGTATTTTGCCAACTGAAATTTTATTTTGTAAAACCGATTCCCTAAACTGAGTTTTTGGCATTTTAGCCTTGATCGTTTTGACGGTATTTGGAAAATGATTTTTTTTAGTATTTGAAAAATATTACCGTCATCGGTCTCTTTGGCATTTTTGAAATGACGTGGAAAATTGTGCTTAGCCTGGTAAATCCTTGTGAGAAGGGTTTACGGCGTGTAATATTCCCAGGAGGATCTGGGGTGTTACAATTATGGTATCATGTGATAATGTTATACGAGATTTATTGGAATTGTAATAAGAGATTTCGGATGTTGATATGATCATTGAGATCTTCTTCATATAGTGATAAGGGTTTTGTTGCGATTCTTGAGATTGTATGAATGACATGATGAAGAAAATGGTAACATGGAGATATATACCTCGGATATGTTGTTCTGAACGTGATTTCGGATATTTCATGTTCTTGAAGAACTCTTGAATTATACGAGGTGATGAAAAAATTTTTTAGAAGTGTTGATGTTTTGAAAATGAATATGGAATATTCATATCTAGAGCTAAACTATGTGTTGGAAATAATATTCGTATAGGAATACGAATGTGATTATGAGTTTGATGATACTATTATTCATCTCTGAATTTGGAAGCCCATACGTATGGAGCAAATATTCAAATCGAATGATTGGATTGTTTGATAACCTTTTTTAATATGATTATCTATTGTTTTGAACCAGTCGGATGATTCGAATTGACGACGGTTATAAGTAAATTTTAACGATGGATTTACGAGAAGGGAACCTTGTCAATTCGTATTTAAGAATTGAGTTTGGAACATTTAGACCCTTATTATTGGTCCGAATTGGTTGCTGATATGATCATCATATTTCGACTCGTATTGTGGACAGGATTTGTAAGTGTCTGAGTTGGATTGTTCAGACTGTGATTAGTCGAGATATGGTAAAACGATTGAGTTCGTGGTTTGGTGGTATTGATATTGGTCGTCATCGAACCGGTTGATTATCAATCCTTCGTTTTACAATAAGGTATGATATTTGATCGTGAATTATGACTGTTGTGTTGCGGTTAAGGTTGAAGGGTTCGTAGATTAACTTGGTCGAGACTGAGGGAATTCGTAAGACGAAATCAACTGAATTGGTAACAGTACTTTGTATTGATATCGAGACAAGTTTTATACTCGTACTAATCAATGAGACTAATGTTATCGTGTAGGCGTACGATTGTGTGTATCATTTTGGGACATGGCCTCTTTATGATTGTATTGATGTCAAGGGATTGGTTGACACGACGCCGTCGGCAAATTATGCCAAATGTTACTGTTGTTTGTAAATGGCCGGTTCAAGGCATTATGATACTTGTTGGTAAAGTTGCTATCGATAGCCGGTTCGCGGTATCGATGTATCGATTATTATTATTCGCGATTAATGTCGTTCTGAGACATCGTTGAATCTTTGTCATCGAATTGGATCTGTTGCTATGATGTTGCGTTAACCGATTGGGGACATTTGATATATCCTTTTGTCATCTCCGTTTCGGTGGTCGGTTTAAGACACCGGGACATCTATTCTATCATATCATTGATTATCGATTGACCGTTCTAGGGTAATCGAGGTATTGAATTGGGATTATCGAAGATAATTCCCATCCGTTGTCGAAGATACTCTCATCCGTTGTATCATTGTTATCGATTGGCCATTCTACGGTAATCGAAGTATTGAATTGGGATTATCAATAATAATTCCCATCCGTTGAATTATTATTGTCGTGTTGACCGATTCAAGGCAGCACATTATTATTCTTGTGAACTCGGTAATTTTGTGATCGTTGAGGGTTGAGGATTTTCCGAATTGTTGTGTTGTGATCGTTGTTCGTGTTAATCGGTCCTTAGGGAATTCTGATCCCAGGATGGTTGTTTTGAATATCGTTGGTCGTGACGATCTTTCATTATTCGTGTGTCATCGTTCACTTGGTGAGTCGTATGATCCGTATTGGATGTTTTATCCCTTGAGTTTCGTTGTCATGTTGTATCGTGGCATATCTGGAATCATGTCTGCGTGCCGATTGGTTATGTGTAAGATTTTTAGCCAGGCACCCGATGGTCATGCGTGGATATTTCCGCATTGGACTGTGCACACGAGACGTAGTTCTTGAGGCTAATTAGGTACATTGTCACACGTATATTCTGGATTCCGTATACGGGGTGGACATATGCACGGACACATTTCCTGATCGGGCGTACTGTGATGTCCCTCTTGAGCTTTATTGATTGATCGTTCGTAGTCCATGTTGTATTGGATATGTCCGACGATTTGCGACTGGTTGTTCATACGCCGAGGGGTATGTCCGACAGTCAGGTTTGCTTCTTTGAGATCTGTATTGTGATGATTCTGACTTTGGGGCATTGGCTTTCAGCCATTGTGATGTATCGGTATTTCCGTTTGAGCCTTGGGCATTGTGAATTCGTATCTTTTTGGCATTGGTTTGGTTTACCTTCTGTAATGTATTGTTGTGTTCTATATTGATGATTCGCCGTTTGGGCGTATGTTTCGGTTCTTGTGCATCTCGTTGAGTTTTCCTGGCGAAATATTTCTTCCCCCTACCTGTTTTAAGTTTCGGGACGAAACTTCTTTTAAGGAGGGTAGAATGTAATACCCGTAATTTTGATCCCCGAAAATTTTCTACTTTTGGCGGAAGTCTATTTTGACGACTTGCTTGGGACCGTTTCGTCATCCTGAGAAATGATTAATTCTACACTTTTTGTCATCCGAGTTCGTTTCGGTATCGTTCTGTTGAATTCCGTGTTCTTTAGCGACTTTTCCACGTATGAGTTCGACTTTGTTAAATCACCATAAATTCTTGGAAGCTCTAAAAATTCTAAATCTTTGCAATATTATAGAGCATCGAGTTAGCTTTCCAATGGTTCAAACGGTGAGTCAATCGGAGTCCGGACGAGAGAGTTATGGTCATTTTAGCTCACCCGCTCGTTATTGGCCGATCACTGCCGGCCGAACCCGGCCGTGTCGTCCGACACGGCCCGTGCCGTACTCGTCCGGAAATGCCGGAGTCTCTGCCTCAGGACCCGACCGTGTCGTCCGACACGGCCCGTGCCGAACCCTTCCGGATAAGCCAGAATCGTCTGCCCAGCACGCCCGACCGTGTCGTCAGCACGGCCGAGTCATGCCGAAGTCATTTGTCGGACGGGTCATCGTCGGAAGGCCCTCGGCGCGCGACCGTGTCAAGCGGGACACGGTCGAGTCCTGTCGGCCAGGTATGCGACACGACCGTGCCGATCGGCACGGGCCGTGTCCGGCAGACGATCGACCCCTATAAAAGGCGCCGCAGACGTTTTCTTGCCATTTTTCACCTTCTTCTTCTCCTCTTCCGCAGCTGGGCGTGTTCTAAGCTTGAAGCCATGTTGTTTAACAACATATCCATGGAGTCTTGGAGCTCATATCATCAATCATCCATCCTATAACATCCTTTGATCGAGCGAATCAGGTCAGATTTTCCAGAAATCTAATTTTGGGGATTTTGGGTATTTTGTTCGATTTCGTCCGTTTAATCCGATTTAACTTAGGATTGTGATGGATTGGTGATTATTTAGATGTATTGTATCATTTCCCTTGTTATCCCATGGTTGGATCGTATCGATTCGTTGTTTTGGTCGAGTTCTTGACCGACGCCTTGAAGGTGTCCGGTAAAATGTCATAGAGGGGTTTTCGGGCGTCGCGATTATTCTTCCTCATATGATCGATGATTTATTGAATTTATGTTGTTAGGGTCGAATTCTTGTGAAGAACTCGAGTGAAACCCTTCCGCTCGTTGTCTTCTTCGTGGTTCAAGCTTCCTCGAACCGTGTTCTTGGGATCTTCGATGCGTTTATTAAGGCAAGTATACATTTATGATTGTACGTTCTCGACTTTGAAAGTATGAAATATTGATGGTATGATTATTTCTAGCCACTCCGGGACGGGCCTATGGTCCTCTGAGGGTTTCGTAGCCTCTGGTGCGATTCCATGGTTGATATGAACGAACCGTTTCTACGGCATTCATATGAAATAATATTGGCATGTAATGAACGAACCGTTTTGACGGCATTCCTACATGTATCGGCGTATGAGGTGAACGAACCGTTTCTACGGCATTCACATACGTCTTATGAGATTTTAGTTATTCCGGAATACTAGTCTTAAATTGATGAATTGACGGATATTGATGAATTGACGGATTACATTTACTTTATTGTCGATAAGTATTATGTTTCATATTGTTATACTTGCACTAGCTATTCGACGGCTAACCCCTTTATGGGGGAAATACGTTTCATGTATTTCAGGTTCCAGGAGAGCGGACAGGCGGGTACCAGGTCGGCATGAAGATGATGGGCAAGTGTGATACTGTGTCTTGTCTCCGGTTATCTCTTTTGGTTTCCTCCATTCAGTGTTGTTGTACTGGAATGGATTTTTAAATACTCGAGTATTGTATTTCAGTTTCCTTGATGTTCCGGCCTGTGTTGCCGAGGTATTGATTTGTGCAGTGATGTATATGGTTTCATTGTTTATGGTTTCGAATACCATTTGTATCGTCTTTCTTTCTATTGTATGTAGACCTTATCGGTCAAGTTTATAGTTCCGCGTATGTTTAGCCTTGTGGGTCCCACGGCGGGGCTCACGGCGCTGTAATATACCCTGAATAACTTGGGGGTGTTACAGAAACAATAGTTTCGGATGAGATTCGCAAGAATCGAACTTAAGCACGGAAAAGCCGCCTAAGAACACGGAACTCAACAAAACGATACCAAAACGAACTCGGACATCAAAAAGGGCAGAATTAAATATTCTCAAAATGACGAAACGGTCATGAGAGAGTCGTCAAAATGGACTTTTGGCAAAAAAAAAGAAAATTATCGAAAATCGAAATTGCGGGTATTACAATATTTTCACCCGTTTTTCATTTCTATCTTCTCCTTTCCGCGGCTGGAGGCTTGGTGATCAAGGAGACATGTTGTCAAGCAATTAATCCACGAATTCCTAGAGCTTATATCAATGATTAATTATCCTATAACATCCTTTGATCCAGCGAATCAATGTTAGATTTTCTAGAACCCTATCTTTGGGAAATTTTGGGGGTCTTGGGTTTTTGTCCGATTCGTTCCGTATTATTGATTAATACATGATGGGTATGATTAATCTTAATATTATTCATGTGTTTAACACCATTTAATCCATTGTTCTTCGTCGAATCAAGGTATATTTCTTGATTTCCTTCGAGTTGACTTTTTGGGGGATTTGTTCTTGATTTCATTTTCCATCCGTTTTCGATGAACCGATTGTTGTAAAATGATGTTTTTAAACATATCCTATGGATTGAATATCCATATTTCGGTTGGGAAATCCATTTTCATGTTTTTGTCGGGTCGATTCGTGTTCTTGGCCGTTTTGGGGGAAACCCTTGAACTTTCATCGTTTGTTACTTGAATTCAGCGGATTTGGGTCGTACTTTGGAATTTATTTTCGTTGTTATTGTCGTCGTTCGTAGTTTATTGTTGCGAGTTGTCATTCGGCGGAGTCGGCGGGTTCGTAGTCGGTCCGAGTCTTCTTATTTCGGTCGATTCTCCGCGTTGTGATTATTCGAGGCAAGTATCTTGCCCATACATTTCATGTTTCGTAGGCATAATTGTTGGTAAATGATTTTATGTAAAATCCGGATGTTTAATGAATGTTAAAAAGTATCGGTATGTTCTCGATAAATGTTGTCTTTCAACGATAACTCGGATGCTTCGTGAATAAGTGTGTTTTTGGCCTATGTGTGTTAACTCCGTTGGTTGAAAGACTTATGATCACATTTAGTGAATGTAATAAACCGTAATCATTTACCGAGGGTAACGTGTTGTTATGTGTGCTTGTTCGGTGAATATATGATGGGTGATATTGGTTGTTACTCATTTGAAAGGAAGTTGTGATGCTTAATGTTGCTTGTCTTGATAGTTGATTATTGTTGTGTGCTTGTTGTATGTGATGTGCCTCCGAGTAGAATCGTTGAATCTCCGGGATCCATACTTGCTAGTATGGGTCGGGCGTGACCGTAGGGTTATCCAATGGGTATGTCTTGCGGGGACTCCGAGGTTCGGGGCTTGCTAACCCGATGCCGGGGATAACTTGTGTGGTTATCCATTGGGTATGTCTTGCGGGGACTCCGAGGTTCGTGGCTTGTTAGCGCGATGCCGGGATAACTTATGGTTGTGATTTGGTTACGAATGTACCTGTGCTTGTGGTCACGTGAGTGTAGTTACGGTGACATGTGATTCGGTATGGTTTTCCATGTGGGTTATTCACTCGGGTATGTTCTATGGGAGCATCTGAGGTCCGTGGCTTGCTAGCACGGGACGCGAATAATCTATGGAAACATGTTGTTATGATATGATCGGGTCTTGAACCCCGTGCTTGTGATCGGGATAGTATGATTGGGTCGTGGACCCCGGGTATTGTTATCGTAATTGTGCTTTTGGAAAAATGACTTTTGGGCTGTGTCCCTAAACGTTTTCAAAACTCCCGAGATCGTAAAATGTTTTTACAAGATGCATATCGGGTTTACCCCTATCTTTTGATTTAACCGTTTTGATCAAGTGATTTACCTCGGGAAGTATGTTTATGATTTCTAAGTCTTTGGAGTATGATATGTATGGCTTGTCTTCGTATTAAATACTTGCACTAGCAAAACAGTGGAGTTTTGCTAACCCCCGAGTATTCGGGGGGTGGATGTCTGTTTTTGCATTCAAGTTTTCGGGAGCATAACACATGGTCGGCATGAAGGGTGATGAAAGATGATCGATACTAATCACACGAGGATCCGTATGATGTCATTGGTTTAGTTGTATTTTATTTCCGCTGCAGTATTCTTTCCCGTTGTACGAGAGTGTGTTGTATTCGACCCCTGTGTGGGCATGTAATGTCTTTGAGTTGTATGTATTTATTGAAAGACCAAATCGGTCTACTGAGTCATTTTAGCCTTAAAGGCATTGTTGAGATGTTCGATGTTGTTACCAGCCTAGTAGATCCTTGAGGAAAGGTTCTACGGCGTGTAATATCCCCGAGCGGATTGGGGGTGTTACACGATCGTCTTTAGCACATGGGTCGTTTCCTTAAAATCCACAGCTGCTGCTGGAAGCCAGATGTGCGAACCAATGAGAAGGCAACACGCGTCCCATGTCACTGTCTTGTGAGGTCCCACCTAGGACCTTTCGGTGGGTCTGTCGGTAGGTGAGGCTGTCCTTCTCACCGACAGCTGTTGATGGGCTGGAGTCAAAGATCCTTATCTGGCGGCGCCTTTTGCGGATCTGCAGGTGGGCCTTCATCCCGAGATTCGGTCTTCGTAGACTTTGACGGATGTCTGGCTTTACACGTGGCATAAGGCGGTCATCTTGGTTGGGAATTGGAGACGATCGCTATATGCCGAGAGGTGATTTCCCTGGACATCGATCGCTCGGGCTAGGTGCCAAGAGACGATTGCCCTCGATGTCGATCACTCGATACTTGACTGTGATCTGGAACCCTCGTTTGATAAGTCTGTCTTGGTTCATCTGTTGCTGGCTTGGTCGCTCGGCCCTTATGCCGATCGCCGTCGAGGCGTATAAATCGCCGCACAACAATTGCCCCCCAGCTTGCTCCGATGTCGAAGACGTAGGGTAAGGTGGTTCCACTGGCGATCATTTCAGATAATGACGAGCGACTCATCGAGCGGACTGATTTTGAATTTGGACGACCTACTCGGTTGCTACGGTTTAGTTCTTGCGATCTTCAATTTTGCAGATTTCTCAAGGAAGGCCGACCATCTCGGCCTAGAGGAACCGTGCACGGTCGCGGAGTTCGATGGAACCGACCCCCGTGACCATGTCTTGTGCGCGAGCGACATTCCACTTGTAGGTTTGTCTCGCGACTCACTTTATTGTGAGGGTCCTCCGGTGGCTATGTTCTGCCTCGCAATGTAGCGATGGAGCGGACGATCTCAGCCTGGAGGAGTCCTTGCACGGGGCGCCGTCGGATTAATCGACTCCGCGACCGCGTCTTGTTAGCACTTTTCTGCCTGGGACCGACATGTTAGATGACAGACCTTTGAGGGCATACGTTATGACGGGGGTAGGGACGCGTCGCATTGTCCGGGCCCACCATGTTAGATGATGGACCTTTGAGGGCGGGCGAGCGTGTCCACATATCTGTTTTGGAGGGTCCTTCGGCTATGCCCGCCTCGTATTTAAACGAAGGGCGATCGATCTCTGCCCAAAGGAACCTTGCATGGACGGGTTGTCGGTTCCATCGACCTCCAGAACCATGGCTGCACTTTTCTACCTCGGATCGTCATGTTAGATGACGTAAACTGTAATATCCGGAATTTCTACTACTGTTGTTTGATATTATTTTATCCGAGTTATATTGTACAAGCGTGGAATCTGTACAGTATAGATAAAATAAATGAAGGACTGAGATGTCAGTATCGGTATAATTGTCGTACTTGGTCGACAATTACAATTGAGGATATTATGTATCATATGAGAATATTATGGAATTTAGTATATGTATTCAGTATGTGAGTGTGCGTATCCAGTATGTCAAGATAGACGAGAAGAGTTGGAAATGGCTAAGTGTAGTATTATTAGCGCACGCTAATAATCATGTATAACGCACGCTATCGTACTAGTTTAGCGCACGCTAAAGGTAAAAGGCAGTGTATGCTAATACAGTCAGATCGGAAGTAATCTACGTGTGGACCAGGCCACTTTCGACGCACGTTCTGATAGGTCAACGGATGTTGTAATGTAGTGTTAGCGCACGCTAGTGCATGTTGATTAACGCACGCTAACTGTATATCGGACAAGAAGGAATCATATCCTCGTCAGCACTTTCGGCGTGTGGACCTGTCTTCGGAAGCATACAGACAAACGAGTCAACTATGAGTAGCGCACGCTAAGGTTGGACACTTGCGTACGCTAAATAGAGGCATTTACGTACGCTATTGCATGGGCATTGCGTACGTAAATCATTTCATCTGATAAGACGATTTGCCTCTGGACTTGATAGCGCACGCTAACAAAGACGATTAGCGCACGCTAAGTGTGTAACGTCGTTAATCAAGATGTTAGCGTACGTTAATAATGTCTGATATATATATATATATATATATATATATATATATATATATATATATATATATATATATATATATATATAAGTGCAGTTGGCTATTTTTCGTCATTTTCATCCATTTCTTCATGTGAGCCGATAGAGAGAGCCTTGAGAAGTATTTGAGGTTCCAAACACTGGATTAAGGTGGAATTAATCATCCATAACAACATTTGAAGCTTGAAATCATTGGTGATTCTTGGAAATAGATTCAACCTTGGAAATCAATCCATTCCTTCAAAAAGGTAATTACTCTTCACTTTGAGATTTCGTTTTGGATTGTATATGATGTTCTTGAGCTGATGATTATCATATAAACAAGTTGATAAGTATGATTATGAGTTGGATTACCGTATTATGATGATGTTATTGTTGATATGAAGATATTGATATGAATTGGATGGTTTCGAATGTGTTGTTTATCTTCAAAGAGATATGTTGGCTAATGTCTTCCTTCAATTCGGATCTTTGATGTTGTTGTTGTTGGTTTCTTCATATGATGGTGAACATGGCATGATTATGAGTTCTTGGTGTTTAGGTTGTTGATATTAAGGAAGATGAAATATGAATATATGACTTGAGTTAAGAGTCGGATGATTACCTATATGTTAAAGGATATTGGATTTCGTTGTTTGATAGCTATGAACATGGTTTTGGACCACTTAGTGTTCTTGCTAATCGTCATATGTTGATCGGTATCCGAAATACATGCAACTGTACAGCATTAGTGCACGCTAAGCTTACTGCCTAACGTGCGCTAACGGGAGCAACTTAGCGCACGCTACGTTAAGTGATTAACGTGCGCTAAGAAGGCAGAAAGTGCAGTATTTTCATGTTGTGTTCTAAATTCGTGCTGGTTTGAGTTGGATTGATCCGACTAGTGTTTAATCGAAATATTGTCAATCCGTTGGGTTTGTGATTTGGTTTTAGCGGTTGTTGATTATTATCGGATTGTTGTTTAATCAATTATTACAATAGGTCAAGTTTATTGATCGGTGTTTATAACCGTATGCTGCGGTCGTGTTCGAGGATGTTCGTAAATTGCTTTGGTCGGGACCGAGGAACTTGCAGATGACGACAATGGATTTGGTAACGACTTCATCATCGTCGTATCGGTATCAAGGCAAGTTATTACTTGCTCAGTTTATAATATTTAATGAATGGTTTCAGTTTCATTCGTTTATAATTCGTATAGCAATGTTTATAATCGTAATCATAGGAGATTTGGGATTATAGGTTGTATTCGAGTTTTAGGAATTAAATCATAAGGTATATGATTTACATTTATTGTTGGTATACTTGGTATCGAGGATACATTGTGGTATAGACGAAGATGCGAATTATTTACCGTCCGTGGTATTTTGTACCGTCGAGTATTGAGGATAATTGTTCGTGATGGTTTGGACATCGAGATTTCTCTCGAAGGACTCGGGACAAGTACTCTAATCATTTTTGTCATTTTGTGTCGACCATGTTGTGATACATTAGTGTATCGTTGTTGTCATGCATTTGTACCTTGTTGTTGTGCATTGTGTACTGTTGTATTGTGCAGTTGTGCATTGTTGTCATATGTCCACCATGCGTTGGTCCGACGGGATCAAGATGGGATATCTATAGCTGTGTGCGCTGGATCGTTGGACAGGTAATTCCACCATGCTTTGGTCCGACGGGATCATCATGGGAATCTATAGCTGTGTGCGCTGGATCGTTGGATTACCATTTGTTGTTGTTGTGCATATGTATATTATGGATTTGCCATAAGTATACATTGTCGTTATTGTTGTGATCATATTGACGTTGTCATATGAGTATGCATTTGTAGGTCTTGTGTTAGGACCATGTCCGTATATTGTGTTGATCTGATCTCGGATTAGACTGACTTGATTGTCATGGTGTTTCGTATCTTGAGGTATGTTCCGTATTTCCTTGGTACTTGTCTTTGATGGACAATCGATTATCGTATTGGAATTGTCGACGTTACCCGATGGATTGAATTGGCCAGAGTTGGTATAATTTCCGTATCGCGAGTTATGATAATGTTTTGAGAACCCTGGGTATTGTTGAGATACCGTACAGATATTTTGGTATTATCTTATTGTGTTGTTGAAAGGATACGAGATGTGAACTTTAGTGATTATTATCACGAGTTGGTAAAGTTATGACGGTAAGATTACATTGGTCGTACTCTTACTCAGTATTTCCATTGGTATGTAATTATTGACGTGATGTGATGGTTATCATTGTTGGATATTATGGCTGACCCCGTCGTGGGCTTTCTTTTTAGGTTCTTGGATTATCAAGCTTGTAGCGGTCGTGGAGAGATGAGCTTCCCGGAGGATACTGGCTAGGACATGTATTTGCGTTTTGAGTTTCTGATCAGTTGTTGTATTCCGCTGCTAGAGTATTTTAATTGTTTATCTTTATCCGTTGCGTGAGTATTTTTGAATGGCCTTTTGGTATATGGTAACTTAGGTCACTTTGGCAATCATTTTCTAAATCTATTCTGTCGGTACGTGTAAGCGATAACTTAACGTATGTTTTTAAACTGTTGAGTTTTGGCATTTCGGACCTTGTGGTTTCAAATGAGATTTTACGACGGTCTTGATTAACGAGTTTTATAAAGTCTTCGAATGTTTTAAATAGATAATGCCGTCGTTAGCCTCTTAGACGTTTGTAAATGTTTGTGAAAATTTCCTTCAGCTTTGTGGGTTCCATCTTGGGGCCCACGGCGCTGTAATATTCCTAGATGGCTCTGGGGGTGTTACAGTAACACGCGTCCCATGTCGCTATCTTGGGAGGTCCCACCTAGGACCTTTCGGCGGGTCTGTCTGTAGGTGAGGCTGTCCTTGTCACCGACAGCTGTTGATGGGCTGGAGTCAAAGATCCTTATCTGGTGGCGCCTTTTGCGGATCTGCACGTGGGCCTTCATCTCGAGATTCGGTCTTCGTACACTTTGACGGATGTCTGGCTTTACACGTGGCATAAGGCGGTCGTCTTGGTTGGGCACTGGAGACGATCGCTAGATCGATCGCTCGGGCTAGGTGCCAAGAGACGATCGCCCTGGATGTCGATCGCTCGATACTTGACTGTGATCTAGAACCCTCGTTTGATAAGTCTGCCTTAGTTCATCTGTCGCTGGCTTGATCGCTCGGACCTTATGCCTGTAACACCCCCAGAATACGTCCGGAAATGTTACACGCCGTAGGCCCTTCTCACAAGGATCTACCAGGCTAAACTCCACTAGACTACACAATGATTGACCGACCGGGGTCAATCTAAATACAACGCAGACCGACAAGGTCATTATACAATTCAGAAACTAATGAATTTTACATCTCAATGACAAAAATAAACTTGAACACCGAAAAGAATGACAACTCAATTTAATAAATGAAAACTACACCCATGCAAGGGTGAATACTCGAACGACAGAGAAAATACCGACCAGAATGAGACAAAAGAAAAGACTCTGACTCTGGTGTGATTAGTATCATTGTCCTCCATCTCCTTCCAAGCCAATCATGTGATCGCTCCGAGCCGCCAAAACTCGAGCGCATAACAGCACCCACCCCGAAAACTCGGGGTTAGCAAACCGGAATTTTGCTAGTGCAAGTACATAATATAAAAGATATACGAATAATAACAACACAAATCTCAACAATGTGAAGCCTTAACATAAACCACACATTCCCATAGTCCACACAGAATAGTATCACATACACAAGGTGAAAGATAATCAAATAGTCATATTCTCTGTACGTAACATAACTCCAATTAAAAATTAAACGAGACCAATGAGTCGAAAAATCCCTTTTATACAAGGAAAAGTATTTTGATAAGAAAGTTTGAAAACATCATTATTGACTCGAGGCCATCATGGGATTTTGAAAATCAAACGGAATACTTTTAGAAAATACTTCAAAACTCTCGATCCTCGACCCAAAGATGTGGAAAACAATTTACAAGAAAACCATTACAACGTTATTCGGGTCCTCACCCAATGCACGAATAATCATCACAAGATAATCAAAGGCGCAGCCTCTCATTCGACAATTCTGCTCAAGACCCTTGATTAATTAACCCTGAGATTTCACAAACATCCTTGGTTAATTAACCCCGATACCAACGTCTTAAAAATAATTTGAAACAAGCTTTCAAAACACGAATCACATCTATATCGAGACCAAGATTTTAAAAGAGTTGAAAGAACTTTGAAATACGAGGATTGTTCTGCAACGGGTCTTAGCTATCACTCGAATATCCGTTACCAATAAGCCTGCCAGCGCCTCCTTGCACACTGTGCACCGGCGTTCACTCCACTATGTTGGCCGCCCTTGAACATGTCACCGCGCCGCGATCACTCCCGACAGAGCGCCTTGCACGCGCATTAGGTAACACCGGTGTTCACCAAACATATGGAGCCGCACATTGCAGCGTACACCAGGCCGGAGTACACACCCCGCCCTCAGAGGTTCCCGGATACGACGTCTCTCACAACAAGTATTCACATTATTACAAACATCAAGTACACAATCAATCAATTCAACAATTATCAAATCAATACACCAATTCACACAATTTATCCGACAGTCCATAACCACACAATAAACAATAACACGTACATTATCAATCAAGATCTAACACAATAAGCCTTCGGCACAACCAACCAACGCTACACATATATCCTTGTACTGCGACTCAACCGAATATATATATATATATATATATAGATATATAGATATATATATGTATATATACATATAACCTTACTATATTATATGAATAACTATAGTTCATCCATCAATCCAAGTTGAGTACGCCAACTAGTGTTAGCATTCACCACTCGTCGTTCACCGACATAGGCATATATATCAATATACGTATATACATACATATATTTAACATATAAATATATATAAATATATATATATATATACACACATATATATATATATATACACACACATATATATATATATATATATATACATATCCGTATAAATACATGCACTTCGACAACGATGATTTCACGCAGTTACAATTCGTATATCAAGGTACTTGCCTTGGTAACCTCTCGCGGATACTCCGAAAGTACGGTCGGTTGGCAAAATCCGGAACTCCAACGAAAACAACGATCGGAAGGGCTCAACACCAGATTTTTGTAGGGAAATCGTCCCTAATATCCTATCATCGAATAAACAATCAATCATACGAGGAAAAACATCACAAAACGACCAAATTCCTCTATGCGGCATTTCCCCGGACACTTTGAAGGCGTCAAACGGAAGTTCATATAATCGACGAATCGGAAATGGTAAAACCGTGGAAAGATGATGAAAATGATAGAATACAACTTAATCTACAATTATCCATCAAGAATTTAAGTTAATATGGCTAAAACGGAGGAATTCTACCAATATCCCCAAATTTCCAAATTTTTGTATTTTAGGAAAACTAACCTTGATTCGGTCGATTGAAGGATGTTATGGATTGATCTATCAATGATATGGACTCAGGATCTTCGTGGTTTTGTTGTTCAACAACATGCCTTATCGCTCTCATAACCTCTGGCCGCGGAAGGAAGAGAATGAAATGAAAAAAAAGGTGTTGAAACAGTGGTCGCTTTGGCCAAATATATATCGCAATCGACTAGCGCGGCGCTAGGTTGTCCCGGTAGCGTGCGCTATCGGACGCTCCCGCCGATAGCATGCGCAAGTCATCGGCAAGCGGCGCAATCGCCCGCCCAGACCTACTTGGACTAATTCGTCTGCCAGAAGCGTGGCGCTGCCGAGCCGCAGAGCGGCGCTAGCTCGCCGAAGTTAGCGCGGTGCCGGGTCAGAAGGCGTGCGCTTACTGGCCGTCCGCCAAGTCCGCACTTACCGCTAGACTTCTGGGCCGATTAGCGTGCGTTACCTCCCGGCAGTGGCGTGCGCTACTCCTGCGGTTTAGCGCAGAATCGTCTGGCCAGAAGGCACGCTTAGGCCGGCCTCGCCAAGAATCGTCTGGCAGCTCAAAGATCCGTGCGGTTCCTCCCGCAACCGTCCTGGCCAGCCTCATTGCCGTGGCTCGACGACTCGATTCCTAAAAACGCACGGAACGAACACGACGAAACGCCGCGACAACAACATCGATCCGAAATGAAATTAACATACAACAAATCACCACCTATGGCCATAAACACAAAATCGATTGTCGAAAAATAATACCGACGCCTAAACCGAGAAATTTCCGGTCTAAGAAAAAGAAAAATTCGAATAAATCAAAATAAAAATCTCGGATATTACATTCTACTCCTTAAAATAAGTTTCGCTAAACTTAAAATAGAGAGCGGCGGAACAATCAAGGAAATAACTACTTGCTCAAATTTCAAATCATCACGAGCAAAGCGCGAGTGCAAGGTTCCAGAATACGATGAACCGACCTAGCAAGTACAAGGCGCTTTAAAATGGTCGAAAGGTGCGCAGATGAACTACCAACAACGAAAGTCGTCCCATACCGAAAATACTAAGAAGAGTACGGTTAATACATTCCCCATACTAAGAGGACATTATGATCCCGAAACTTAGAACAACAAGAGTTGGAAACGTAAAGCAATGAAACGAAATACGATCGAAGTCACGATTGTTTGAAACAAAGAACGATTAAGACATAGTACAAAATCTTCATTCTCCCATGCTAGGATCTTCAAGGAAACATAGGATTTCGGGACACTTCCCGGCCCCTAGTTCTGCTCTCTCTTAGGCGGCATTCTTTGCCAATTCGAAACTGTCTCACAATGTTTCTCCCGATGACCTTCACACCCACACCAGAACAAGTCAAGAGTGGAAAGGGACAATTTGCACGATCATGTCCCCCGATTGCGCTGAAGCACCTCCTCTTCTTACCGAGAATCACCGATGTTGGCTTGGGATCCCCAGCGCTCACTCCCGATCGCGAAGACGACGCGTTCGAACGACGTGGGGGTTTGGGAGCCTTAGACTCTTCACCGCCCAAAAATTTCCCAGATGTCCTCGGTCTCTTCGTTTCGCTCGTGGGCTCGACCATTAAGGACATTTCATAGGATATCGTTTGATCTTGATACTCCTTCACCGTAGCAAGAATAGTTGTCGACGAACCACCTTGTCGCTTCCACTTCCGTCATCACACTTACGTCCGCCAAGGCCCGACATACTAATAGATAGTACTGCTCAGTTATCAATAATAATCGGTTGCACAAGATACCACAATTATCAACATAAGGTTTAGTTAACATCTATAGAATAACGTAAAGCGTTAAGTTTTATGAAGTCAATTTCGAGTCCTCCGACGATGACGATCATTATATGTATGCACTTAATGAAAATAAATTTTTGGAAAAGAGGGCTAGTCACGTTGCGCCCAAGACTCATAAATACCGTCTTTTATTTCTAAGAGGAAGTTTATATAACGACTCTAAAAATAATTTTCGAGTGATGTATAAAAGAAAAATCGTAAATTGAATTGTAACTAATTTGAAATATTTCAAAAGTGTTGAGTCCCAAATACCACAATTTTGAAAATCTTTCCTCTTCTTCCAAAATGTTTATTCGAAAGAATTTTTTTTTGCCACCGAGATACGTGACCATTTAACATGACGACATTAAATCATGGTTTTTCACAATGTTAGAAAATTTCAAAGCACCACTTTAAAATATTCGTGATACTACAGCGTCGTGGGCCCCGTGCCGGAACCCACCAGGCTAAAAATCATTTTTAAAAAAAAAAAAAAAAAAAAAAAAAAAATTGTTCAAATTGCCAAAAAGGCCGATGTTGGTAATATTCTCGAATACTCACTAAGTCATTTATAAAAATATCAAATACCGTCATAAGAATACTATCAAAACATGCAAGAACAAAATATCAAAACTCGGCTTACAAGATACCAAAAGCTATTTCAAAATACTCACGCGACGGATAAAATTAACACTCATAAATTTATTCTTATAAAGTGCAGAAACAGATAAATATGCTCGACTTCCGAAGCATATTACATAACCATTTTTGCTCGGACCGCATACGCATGTTATATCCTAAAACAATAATATCACCAACAAGTTCCAATCCTTAGTTCACATTAAACACGTTAGCACAATATAATCAAATATGTATATAAGGGGACTTACGATCGGGAGGCTTACCATCACAGTTGCCTAAGATGATGTCGGAACCACGATACTAATCACAACTCTGATGCGCGCGACTTACACAAGACATGGACTTGACCCAACGGCCTAGGTTTTTCGCAAACCTAAGCTCTGATACCATAAATGTAACACCCCCAGAATACGTCCGGAAATGTTACACGCCGTAGGCCCTTCTCACAAGGATCTACCAGGCTAAACTCCACTAGACTACACAATGATTGACCGACCGGGGTCAATCTAAATACAACGCAGACCGACAAGGTCATTATACAATTCAGAAACTAATGAATTTTACATCTCAATGACAAAAATAAACTTGAACACCGAAAAGAATGACAACTCAATTTAATAAATGAAAACTACACCCATGCAAGGGTGAATACTCGAACGACAGAGAAAATACCGACTTAATGAGACAAAAGAAAAGACTCGACTCGTGTGATTAGTATCATTGTCCTCCATCTCCTTCCAAGCCAATCATGTGACTGCTCCCGAGCCGCCAAAACTCGAGCGCATAACAGCACTCCACCCCGAAAACCTGGGGTTAGCAACCGGAATTTTGCTAGTGCAAGTACATAATATACAAGATATACGAATAATAACAAAACAAATCTCAACAAATGTGAAGCCTTAACATAAACCACACATTCCCATAGTCCACACAGAATAGTATCACATACACAAGGTGAAAGATAATCACATAGTCATATTCTCTCGTACGGAACATAACGCCAATGAAACTTTAAACGAGCCCAATGAGTCGAAAAATCCCTTTTTATACAAGGAAAAGTATTTTGATAAGAAAGTTTGAAAACATCATTATCGACTCGTGCCATCATGGGATTTTGAAAATCAAACGGGAATACTTTTAGAAAATACTTCAAAACTCTCGATCCTCGACCCAAAGATGTGGAAAACAATTTACAAGAAAACCATTACAACGTTATTCGGGTCCTCGACCCAATGCAGAATAATCATCACAAGATAATCAAAGGCGCACCTCTCATTCGACAATTCCGCTCAAGACCCTTGATTAATTAACCCTGAGATTTCACAAACATCCTTGGTTAATTAACCCCGATACCAACGTCTTAAAAACAATTTGAAACAAGCTTTCAAAACACGAATCACACTATATCGAGACCAAGATTTTAAAAGAGTTGAAAGAACTTTGAAATACGAGGATTGTTCAGAACGGGTCTTAGCTATCACTCGAATATCCGTTACCAATAAGCTCGCCAGCGCCTCGCACACTGTGCACCGGCGTTCACTCCACTATGTTGGCCGCCCTTGAACATGTCACCGCGCCGCGATCACTCCCGACAGAGCGCCTTGCACGCGCATTAGGTAACACCGTGTTCACTAAACATATGGAGCCGCACATTGCAACAGACACCGTGCCGAGTACACACCCGCCTCGAGGTTCCCTGATACGACGTCTCTCACAACAAGTATTCACATTATTACAAACATCAAGTACACAATCAATCAATTCAACAATTATCAAATCAATACACCAATTCACACAATTTATCCGACAGTCCATAACCACACAATAAACAATAACACGTACATTATCAATCAAGATCCAACACAATAAGCCTTCGGCACAACCAACCAACGCTACACATATATCCTTGTACTGCGACTCAACCGAATATATATGTATATATAGATATATAGATATATATATATATGTATATATACATATAACCTTACTATATTATATGAATAACTATAGTTCATCCATCAATCCAAGTTGAGTACGCCAACTAGTGTTAGCATTCACCACTCGTCGTTCACCGACATAGGCATATATATCAATATACGTATATACATACATATATTTAACATATAAATATATATAAATATATATATATATACACACATATATATATATATACACACACATATATATATATACATATCCGTATAAATACATGCACTTCGACAACGATGATTTCACGCAGTTACAATTCGTATATCAAGGTACTTGCCTTGGTAACCTCTCGCGGATACTCCGAAAGTACGGTCGGTTGGCAAAATCCGAACTCCAACGAAAACAACGATCTAAGGGCTCAACACCAGATTTTTGTAGGGAAATCGTCCCTAATATCCTATCATCGAATAAACAATCAATCATACGAGGAAAAACATCACAAAACGACCAAATTCCTCTATGCGGCATTTCCCCGGACACTTTGAAGGCGTCAAACGGAAGTTCATATAATCGACGATTTAATCGGAAATGGTAAAACCGTGGAAAGATGATGAAAATGATAGAATACAACTTAATCTACAATTATCCATCGCAATTTAAGTTCATAAGGCTCAAACGGACGAAATCTACCAAGATCCCCAAATTTCCCAAAGTTCGATTTTAGGAAAAACTAACCTTGATTCGGTCGATTGAAGGATGTTATGGATTGATCTATCAATGATATGGACTCAGATCTTCGTGGTTTTGTTGTTCAACAACATGCCTTATCGCTCTCATAACCTCCGCCGCGAAGGAAGAGAATGAAATGAAAAAAAGGTGTTGAAACAGTCGCTTGGCCAAATATATATCGGCAATCGACTAGCGCGGCGCTAGGTTGTCCGTAGCGTGGCGCTATCGGCCGCCCCGCCGAGAAGCGTGCGCAAGTCATCGGCAGCAGCTGCGGCGCAATCGCCCGCCCAGACCTCATCGACTAATTCGTCTGCCAGAAGCGTGCGCGGCCGAGCCAGAGCGTGCGCTAGCTCGCTGAAAGTTAGCGCTGCATTGTCCAGAAGCGTGCGCTACTCGCTGTCTGCCGAAGTCCGCACTTACCGCTAGACTTCTGGGCCGATTAGCGTGCGTTACCTCCGGCAGCTGGCGTGCGCTACTCTCGCGGTTTAGCGCGCAAGAATCGTCCGGCCAGAAGCAGACGCTAGGCCGCCTCGCGCAATCGTCCTAAGAAGGCTCAAGATCCGTGCGGTTCCTCCCGCAACCGTCCGGCCAGCGCCCATTGCCGTGGCTCGACGACTCGATTCCTAAAAACGCACGAACGAACACGACGAAACGCCGCGACAACAACATCGATCCGAAATGAAATTAACATACAACAAATCACCACCTATGGCCATAAACACAAAATCGATTGTCGAGAAAAATAATACCGACGCTCGGAAACCGAGAAATTTCCGGTCTAAGAAAAAGAAAAAATTCGAATAAATCAAAATAAAAATCTCGGATATTACAATGCCGATCGCCGTCGAGGCGTATAAATCGCCGCATAACAGCATACTTAATAAATTTATAATTTTTGCGGCTCCAATTATGGAGTTGAATGATTTGTCATAATTCTCTATTAATAGTTAAAAATTTGGATGTATTGTATGGAATTGAGGGTATTATTGTATATTTTTTTTATAATATATTATATATTTATCCGAATATTGTATATTTATTATTATAGTTCCTTTTGAAATTTCTTAATTATAAATATATGATATTTTATCAATCATTAATTAGTCAACTAAGTAATCAGATAAAAAATTAAAAGTTAAAAGTTTATTTTATAATTAGTTAGATTTAAGTTAATAATTAAGTACCAATCTTGTTACAAAATATTAAAATATCCTTCAATTAGGATTGCTATTTTACCCAAAAAAAAAATGATCATAGAATATACAAACTTTGTTGTCTTTATTACCAAAATTAAAATCCAAAACTAAAAATTTTAATTACAAAACATCCAAACTTTTAAATTACAAAAATTAAATATATAAAATATCTTAATTAAATATAAATCTTACTAAAATATTTTACTTACCAAAATTGAACATTATACATACAAAGATGTGTCTTATTGCAAAGATAATTGAAATATATTAATTGATGTTTTTAAATTTGGTAACTATAATAAGATTCCCAACCATAGAATATGTTTCATTTTCATTTAAATTATAAATATAATAAATAAATAAATAAATTATTTTGTGGAAATAAGAAACCATGCGTAACATTGTTAGATTTGATTGGACAATAAAAGATGACTTGGAAGATAAATATTATTTTTTGAGATGTGTCAAATTTGTTATAAAGTTAGATACTTGAGCTTTTTACCTAGAACGAATGACTATTTGAAGTCATTTAAGTTTATAATATATTTAATTACCTGAAACGAAAAATAGAAGTTTAGAGTATTTTTTATCCAAAAACGTTGATTTTAAAAAATCTTGTAGATGAGCTTTTTATCTCAAAAGACTTGTGTACTTGATTCACAACGACAATTTTATCTTGAAATAACTAAAAGTTATACCCTTGTCGTAAGAGTTTCAAAAATACTTATCATTTTGCATACAAATTTATTTACGATTAATTTAGTATTTTATTGCTATTATATTTATCTATTTGCAAAAAACCGAATGATGATAATCTAAATAATTAAGATTTTTGTTATATTATTTTATTATTCAATAAATTCACTACGTTAATTAGAATTATTAACCACATATATTTTATTATTCTTATTTTTTACTTTATTTACATCAATCAAGCAACTATCAACTATCGTTTGTTTACTAAATATATATATACAAATAACTAACGATCAGCTAGTTAAACCATCACGTATTAGTTAATTCAATCTGCTATTACATTTAACAGAATGAATAACAACTTATTGACATCCGTTCGAACCTGATTATCCAAAGAAAATACCTAATGCTATATATATATATATATAT
Organism: Orobanche coerulescens; assembly: GCA_033398695.1. Taxonomy (NCBI): domain Eukaryota; kingdom Viridiplantae; phylum Streptophyta; class Magnoliopsida; order Lamiales; family Orobanchaceae; genus Orobanche; species Orobanche coerulescens. The sequence continues at coordinate 32,165,379 of CM065813.1, forward strand.
AGGGTGGTTGTGGTGAGAATGAGATTTAAGTTAAGAACTAAGAATGAATTTGATCCATATATAGATCTTGATTAAATCGATGCCTATACTTATTCTAACAAAAACGTATGCATGAAATGCAATATTTTAATAATCGATATTTTATGTATATAATGCATAGTTTTAATGCATTGCAATTTTGATGCAATGCGTATATTACATGCATAATTCTATCTGGACCAAACACCACCCAAAGATCAATAATTCAGATTTATTATTATTTTTTTACTAAAAAATCATTCTCATTTCTCATGTGATCCACCATCTCCCCTATATACTAATGCAGAATACGCTAAGCCTAATTGACACCTTTTCATGCTTCGGCTGCTACATGTCTTTTGTTGGTGCTTCGTGTGCTTATGTGTCAGCCTCTCATACTTCAGCTGACACATAATCAAATACTGGTCTAATCATCATTGCATTAATTACATTATAATTATACCTCAAATAACTCCTTCATACCTTATTAATTTTTACGAATTAACGAATATGAATTCTGAATGAATAGGAAGTTATTATATTTATAGAAATATTTCATATTTTCATTAATTCAAAAATATAAATCCCAAAAAAGAGAAATTTAATATAGTAGTGTGCACAATATATTAAAAACTTAAACCTGAAATCTCGCGAAAATATTATATATTCTAATTAATTAGTTTATATTAATTAATCACTATAATTAGGTAGATCAATAAAATAAATATCATTTAAAATGAAAGATATTTGCGAGTATTGCAAAAGAAGTGCTGAATATATACAGTTAAAATGTACTTGAAGTCCTAATTAATTAAATAAATCGAAATAATCTTATAAAAATATATTTGAAAGTGTAGAAACAATTGATTTAATTATTATTTATAAATAAATCAAAGAAACTATGGAATAAATCAATTAGTCTATTTTAGTTTTAAATCTTATATAGTTAATATAAAATAACAAAATAAATGAAAAACTTATATTTACTAAATTATATAATTACTGGTTTTATGAATTCTCAAAGAGATATTTCTAAATATATAAAAAATTAAATTTAATAACAATATACTAATCCGTAGATTCATCTTTGTACAAAGAGAATTTCAGAAAATAAAAATTGATCATTCTAAGTAATTTTTAAGTGATTTTTTTTATTTCTTTTAGTTTTAAAAGATTTGTTAATTTATCTACTTTTGAAATCAACTATATATTTTTGAAAGTTTTGGAGTTGCTTTTGTATTTTAAATTATATCTAAATAATTTGTGTAGTTTTTTTTCAAATATAAGGATTAAATTATCTTCTTTTGGGTCATTTACCAGAAACCGTTAAATACTTGATGATTTTGACCATTTTGGCAAAAAAAGACAAAAGAAGAACGTGAAACTAAATTTTATCAAATATAGTTTAAACAATCACATATGAATTGAGTTTTTTTGTAATAAGAGTTTTCGAAATTACTAAAAGTGCTCAATAATTTATGTGTTCTCTTGAATGTTAAACTAGTACTAACCCGTGGCGTTGCCACGGCATGATTTTCTTTAAATCAGTAATACGTGAAATAAAATATCATCCAAACAATAAATAATATTAAATAGAATCAAAGGTTCAGTACATCGAAAAATATGAAAGAGAATGCAAAGTCAACGTGTACAATCACAGTAGACATCTGAATAATCGCCAACTGCAAAACGATATTCAGACAAATCGCAAGCAATAACAAAATCAAATAAATGTATATTGCTACTTTAGACATAAAGTGTATTAATATGATAAAACATACCTCAAAGTTTTGAAAACACCTCCTTGTATACAATGTTAGTGATCGTGTCGGTGGGATTGCCTTCCTCATCCAATGCTAAAACCTTGAGGCCCTTTCTCGCTTGTTACTCTGGAAAATGCAACATAGAGTGGCCATGGCTAAAACAGACTTTGGGAGGTATAGCCCAACATGAGATAAAGACTGCCCCTCGACTCTTATTGATAGTCATCAGATAACAAATCGATATAGGAAATTGCCTTCGTTGAAATCTAATAGGAAACTTGGTAATATCGTAAGGTGAAAGTACCATCCTTGGTATGAAAACCTTCACTCCAGCTTCTTTCCATGTATCGTCTTAGCCTCAATAACGTGCTTGCCAATCGCAGAATAATCAATCTAGTTCCATTACAAAGCTCGCAGATCGTCAATATTTCTAAGAAGCATTATAGACAACCGACCTTAAGTCGAATTATATGATTTGGTATCCCGTAAGTCCTTATAGTGTTCAGAACTCGGGAATAGACATCTTCTCTATTGACGTATCATCTTCGCTGTGGCATATGCTATCTGAACTCATGAATTCCGTGGCATCTCCAGGTAAAAGAGACATTATATAATCATTTACTTCCTGGACTATCTCATAAGTGGGAGCAAGAATATCCCTATCCTCAAAGTACCGACCATCAACGACAATGTCAAATATGCTCGGATAAGTGCTATTAACTATTGCAGCAATTGGTTCATCAATAGACCGAATCGTAATATCATCAGCGGTTTGAATTCTACCTCACCATCATTATCAACACCAATTTCACCATCTCCAACCTTCAAGCCCACTCAAGAAACTCCCCGATGCTCTCGGTCTCATCATATGAGCCGCCAGGCTGTAATTTAAAAGCACAAAGTCAACAATTTATATACATTTAAAATAAGTTATTTATATAAAAAGTAATTATCTAGCATAAAATTTTAGAAAAGTACCTGCAGACGCATGTTCTTCGTAAGCTTCAGGACACGACAGGAACTCCAAATTGTCTTAGATGAGCAAAGGGATGCGTGGACTATATCCCGCCTACTACCCTTTGGTATGACGGCAATATCTGTCTGTAATCACCACCAAAGACAACGACCAATCCACCAAACGGCTTGTTAGATACCACACCATGATGATCTTTCATCATATCCCTTAGATCGCGATCCAATGCCTCAAAGCAAAACTTATTAGTCATGGGTGCCTCATCCCATATAATTAGCTTTGTACTCTTCAAAAGTCCCGTCGGATCGCTATCGGGAGTTATCCTACTACACATGGTTGTTTCATCGACCGCAAAGGAATACTAAACCTAGAGTGAGCAAAGGCGGCCTCCAGAAGAAGTAGAGAAGCTATACCACTCGATGCAATCGGGAGAACAATATCACGTCTACCACGTAATGCGTAACACGTTGTCTTCCATAAAAATGTCTTTCCGTGCCACCGTAACCATATAGAAAGAAAACTCCACCATTACCGGAATCGACCGCATCCATAATGGTATCGCACACACTTCTTTGCTCGTCCGTGAGACATGGATATAAACGGCTATGCAACTCATTCATCTCATCAATATCGCATCGACATTTCTTCGCAATCAAATTATTCATACCATTATCTATGACGACATTGTCGAACGGGCATACCTTCAATCTGAGTCAAGCTAAATCCATTCCTAGAAAGAAACTCTTCTATCTCAAAGAAGAGTAAAATTCTTCAACTGTTCTTCATTCAGCCCAAATTCTATATTAAAATATTTAGATATAAAGTTAGCATAGTAAATAACAAATAAATGTTCACATAACATTTCCGACATAAGAAAGTTCCTTAAATTTATACCAGATTATTCAACTTGCGCCGCATAAAGTATTGGATGTCGTCCGATAGATACTCCCATGTACTTTCCCAAACATGAACGGGTCCGACATACTGTCGATCAGTATAAGCATGGAGAACAAATGTCGAAGGAAACGACGAACCCCAAAATCAAGCTTCCTTTATAGCATGAATATACTCTTTGTCGTCATCGAGCAATCCCAAAGAGTAACATGCATCACGGTATGTAGGATGAACAACACCATTCACCGTCCGCAAATCTTCAAAGCAAGTGGCGCCCTAATGTGATTCAACATAATCCGCATGAAGTATAATGGACCACCTTAATTGGAACATGGTAAATTCTTCCAACTTTGTTGTTGAAGTTCTTCCTGTCTCTCCATACTTTACCTCTAGGATCCCACACGTAATATCTAGGGAACTCAACAGATAGATACTTACGTGCTTCGGGATGATGCTTGTTGAATTCCATCCATTTAAGGAACTTTGTCTCGCAATAAGATGCTTCTTCAATAAATCCGTAATCAAGTCACCATCTTTGAATGTAACGGATCTGCTCACCCTCCATGTGAAATGATAAACGCCTACGGGTGGATCTCGTAGTGTATATCATATCCCATAATACGCCACACCTCACATGCCGATATGTACCGACAAATCAACATAATCCTTCACCTCGTTCTCCATGCTTATTTTTGCGCCTATCCTATCAACCCCTTGTTGACGTACTTGAACAGATATTTTATAGAATTTGTCTTATTGCACCATTCAACGTTTATATGTGCCTGATACTTCATCAATAGGAAAGGATTGTACGGAACAATAAACCTATAAATAAAAAGTAAAACTTCATATTATTTTGAATATAAATGACAATTAATTTATATCATAGTGAGTGAAATATAATGCGACAATGAACATTAAAATAATGATTTTAAATTGTACCTGTTATCAATGAGATTGCCATTCTTGTCGACAGTATCACCAGTGTCACGCCTTTTATACACCGGGTAGCCATTTCCATCGAAAATAGTACGCTCATTAAAGGACTTTGGAAATTTCTTAGAACATTTCTTGCCATCGTGCATGCAAGGTGAAGTCGGATTCAATGGTCCGCATGGACCATGCACCATATACTCAGAGACAGCCTTGTACAACTCCGGATTGAGTTCCTTATTTGGTATCTCAGCACTGATGAAATCATCTATAGAATTTGCAGACATATTTCTATCTGCTCGATCAATCCACAAAGAATATATGTGCATGAGGAAGTCCGCGTTTTGAAATTCAATAGTGTACACAACTACAAAGCAAATAGAATAAAAATCAATCAATGCGGCGGTTAATAATGAAGCGATCAATTAAATAACAAAGGAACTGAGACTTATAATGTGGTACCTCCAATTGCATTGCCAAAAATATTTTCCGTCTTCAAGTCTTTTATAAGTTGGTCCAACTTCATCTTGAAAATGCGACTCATAACATCAGGTCTATCCTCGGGTCGTAAGCCCTCGACTCAACAAAACGTGTTATCTCGTGCCACTTGGGGTTGCACGTGAATGTGATGAATAGTTCTCGATATCCTATACTCTTGCATATGGCCATAGTGTCTTGGAAGTTCTCGACCATATATCGAGGACCTCCGAAAAGAAGACGGCAAAACAAAGCGTTTACCAACGCTTTCCTATCGGGTCGATGGATCAATATCACCTGCTCAATAGCATCATCAAGTGACTTATACTTATCGACCTCAATAATGGTTGGTTCCTCATTATAAAAGCAAGCCTCCGTGCTTCCATCATCATATAGCCATCTACTATAAACTCATTGGAATAACTTTCTACCGAGTAATATTGTCCAGGCCTCACCAATACGGCCAAAAATTCTAAAAGCCAAAACTCCTTAATTGTAAGTGTGTGCGACACCTTTAGACTTATCCGAGTGCGAAATCTCTGGATGGTATCCATCCTCACCATATGGGAAAAGTAGGGGATATTGCATTGGAAGGTAACTTGGATGCAATTCAAATTCTTTGAAAATCGCCATTTTTCGCTCCAATACAATATCGCGGGATCCATCTCGTACTCATCATCTCCCGATTATTGAGAAATAAAATCATTTAGAATATATTAAACTACTTATGGAATATATATTTATCATGGATAAATAATAGTGATATCCCAACATACCAACAATTAATGCAAATGACTTCGAACATGTAGGTAGATTATACATGCGTCCATCACGTGACCTCCTTCCCATGAGACATGACTTTACATCCATATCGGCGCTCTCCTTGAATCGCTCAGCCATTCGAAAATTTTGCGCAATTGGATTTTCGACATCTATCATGTTCTTTAGATCATCCACAATTGATGAATCAATCGCAGCAGGACTTTTTGATCTACAAAATCAAATAAAAATATAATGAGAATCAACAATATATTTATATAGAATATTTTTAAAAACTATACATATGTAGTAGAATTAATATTGATCCAAGAGAATGAATACCGGACAACATCAATTCTGTCTTGAGTTTCATCCTCGCCACAATACATATATAGCTGTGAAAACTTTGGCGAATCGCCTTCTTTAGGTAACAAACTACCGAGTAAATGATAGTTATTTACACCAAGCCTATACGTATACGGACCATGGCCATTGTTGACTGTTTTATCTTGGATCCCACCCATCGAAGTAAAAGCGTACATCATATTATAAGCACGTATGTTCTCAATGTAATTACGACTCTTAATATGCCTATTTTGTAAAAGATCACGTAGCGTGGAGGTTCTTTCTTAAGAGGAAGTTGAATTTTACCACGACTACAACACAAACCAAATTCCGGACTACTCAACGGGCTTTTTTTTAACCTCTCATCAAACCACATAAGCGCACCGCAAAATCCACACGCATATGTAGGATCGCCCATATCTTCGTAAGCTGCTCCATGAACGTGTATAAATGTCAATTATTATAAGATATTTGAATAGTAATTTTAGTGTGTGTTGAATTTAGTGGTAATGAACATTACCTATCGATTTATATCCCATTATTTCTCCGCGCAATAATATCCTTCTTTTCATGTAGTTTTTCATAGATCTCTTTCGTGATTCCTTAAGCATGTCCACACGTGATGACTCTTCACTCATAACTCTTATCACATTAAGAGTATATTTATCTAGCAATTCTTTGTATACGCTCTTCCGCAAGAGGCATGCACTCTTCAACATACGGAGGTACCATTATTCCTATATAAAGATGAAAATATATATAACTGATGATGAATTATACATTTTTTTAAAATTTTATCTGGATTAATGTAATACAAATGTTCTAAATTAGTGAATATTTATATAACACCATTACACTTACTGTATCCTCTAGGATCTTCATGATACATAAAGTAATCAAACGGATGTGACTTGAGATGTCTTCTCATTGATAGTGTGAATCTCCTAAGCACTCATGAATCTTGACACTACTTTGTAATCTTTATCCATATTCCCTACATATGCAAGATGATAAAATGTCAAATATAAATATTTTAATGTGAAAAACTGTAACACCCCAATACACAAATGGGACGTTACACGCCGTAGAACCCTCATGAGGTCTACCAGGCTGACACTTAACACATAAACCACAATATAATCCCAAATGATGCATTCAGAAAGTAAGTAAGGTCGTGGCCTCGGCCAAAACGTTTTAAAAGGAGTACATGCATATAATATAAGTACCAATTCATTGCCCATGCAGGGGACTTAAACCAGGTTTCAAAGTAAACAGTCTAACTCTGGTACTTGACAAATGCAATGACACAACATAAAAGTACTGACTCGAGCCACATCATCAAGCCATCCCATCCTTTACGTATGCTCCCGCGCCGCACCTCGCCTCTCCAGACTAAATGCATAAGACGCATTTCCCCATTTAAGGGGTTAGCATTCGAATAGCTAGTGCAAGTACACAATTACACAACATTATATACAAAAATACGGTTTTACACAATCATCTCAAACATAAGTCATTTGCCACATATATATTCCGGAATACTACATTGGCAATCACATCCATTTTCAATCATCACGATATCACCAAAACCACAACTGGTATCCCGTGGCCGTACCCCTTAGTATCGACCCCCAGACATCCCGTCGGACACTCCGGGTGGGATACCACTTCCGCGGCCGTACCCCTTAGTATCGACCCCCAGACACCCCGTCGGACACTCCGGGTGGAAGTTCAATCACACACGCACCCAAGTCCACTTCCGCGGCCGTACCCCTTAGTATCGACCCCCAGACACCCCGTCGGACACTCCGGGTGGAAGGAACACAACTCACGCACCCAAAAATCACCATTCATCATTCATTCGAAAATCACAATATACATAACGAAATGTAATACATGTACTTGCCTTGAATGAAACGAAACGAAGGAAACGACGACGGAATAGGTTTCGGTCCGAACAATCCTCCCAAATCCGATCCTAACACATTAACGGTATACACAAGTCTCAATAATGCGGAAAGGTAAGAATTAATCCTAATTCTACCCGTTGGGACAATTCATCGGACACCAAGAGTGCATAAGGAAACGAAATCGGTCAATGGTATAACAACGGGATTTCATCCCAATCAAGAACAAGAAAGCCAAGGGTCACGAGTATACTATCAAAATCTAATAACAACATCGGTTAATTCGAATTAAAACACAAGATCACCACCAAACCCTCCCCAAAATCATACTAGGGTTAAAGGAATTCTTACCTCTTGATGAATCAAGCATTCAAATCCAAAAACCACGGGTTAGATCCGCAATCCGAGCCACCCGATCGAAGAGGGATGAAGAAATCTACACAAGTAAGTGATAGATGGAGGAACTCTCCCTCTCAAGACTCTCTCACTCGCACGGTTGAAGAAGGGGAGGAAATGAGCGATTCTCGCCGAATAAGAAGCAGATATAGCGATCACACAGCGTTGTGCCGCGGCTAAAGCTGTGCCGCGCACAGCCAAAAATTGTGCCGGTGGTGGCCGACCGCTCGTTGTGCCGCGGCTCATCCGAAGTGTGCCACGGCTCGGACTGCATGTGCCGCATCGCCGGGCCGTGCTGCGGCACGCTGCAGATCGATTTAGGCCGGCAAGTGTCACACGGGTGTGCCGGCCCGGACAAGTGTGCCGCGGCACCGACTGTGCCGCGGCGCACAATCCTTGTGCCGCGGCACACGGCATGCTTTGTTTAGGCAACAATCGGGCGATGTGTGTGCCGCGGCTCACAATCCTTGTGCCGCGCCCACACCCCCTCGGGTCCCAAAATGACGAAAAATGATCCTAAGGAGAATAAAAGCAACAGGATCGATATTTGGGCAACAATAACACGAAATGGAAGCACGGAACCCAAAACGATCTGAGGTACACAACCAAGGTCAAATAAGGGACAAATTCCCTAAACTTCTAGAATTTACAAACGGCCCAAACATCCGTAAAATCACGATACAACGTCGTTAACAATCCGAAACTCACAACATGCTCTACTCAACCATACGAACTCATGAAAATAGGAAAATGACGAAATCGAACGAGTTTAGCGACAATCGGATACACATGCGACAAAATATAACTCAAGATGAAATTACGTAAAAACATTATCAAGACCCGTCTAAACGGAAAAACTCCAAGAATAAAATAGGTTCAGAATTACAAAACAAAGCAAAGTAGTTGTCCGAAACGAAAATGCACCAAAAATAGAAATTACCAAGGATAGAAAACGTGGATATTACATTATCTCCCCCTAAAAATAAGTTTCGCCCCGAAACTTACAACACGAATAACTCGGGGTATCTCGACCTCATACTCTCCTCTGTTTCCCACGTGGCCTCCTCGGATCTATGCCTCGACCACTGCACTTTGACCAAAGGGATGGTTTTGTGCCTGAGTTGCTTAACCCGACGCTCTAAGATCTGAATCGGCCTCTCCTCGAAGGTAATGTCGGCCCCCAACTCGATCTCTCCAAAATCAATAATATGGCTAGGGTCCGATACGTACTTCCTAAGCTGGGAAACATGAAATACGTTATGCACGTGGCTCAGGGACGGCGGCAAGCCTAACCGATACGCGAGTTCTCCAACTCTATCTAAAATCTCAAACGGCCCGATAAATCTCGGACTAAGTTTACCCTTCCGACCGAAGCGGTAAACTCCCCGTGTCGGCGACACCTTAAGCAAGACGTGATCTCCCACCTCAAACTCCAACGGTCGGCGACGTGTATCGGCATAAGACTTCTGCCGACTTTGGGCCGTCAACAATCTACCACGAATCAGGGTAATCTTCTCCCTCGTCTCAACTATCGTCGGGCTCAGACCGATTAGCTCGGACGTATCATCCCAACACAACGGTGATCTGCACCTCCTTCCATACAACTCTTCGAATGGTGCCATTTTGATCGAGGCATGCCAACTATTGTTATACGTGAACTCGATCAACGGCAAGTGTGTCTCCCAATCATCCTTCCAATCTAAGGCACAGGCTCTCAGCATATCCTCTAGCGTCAGATCGTCCGCTCGATCGTCTGTCTGAGGGTGGTAGGATGTGCTAAGTCTCAACTCGGTTCCCAAAGCTCTATGAACGGCCTGCCAAAAATGTGATATGAACCGGCCATCACGATCCGAAACAATGCTCTTAGGGGTCCCATGCAATCTCACTATTTCCGCAACAAACACTCGTGCAAGCCTCTCCGGCCCCCAAGTGTCCTTAATACTTAGAAAATGGGCTGATTTGGTTAGTCGATCAACAACGACCCAAATCATGTTCATTCCCGTCCGAGTCTTAGGCATATTGGTAATGAAATCCATAGAAATATCCTCCCATTTCCACTCCGGGATAGGAAGTGGTCGTAACAGCCCCGCCGGTCGCTGATGCTCAATTTTAACCTGTTGACAGGTCAAACACTTCGCCACAAACTCGTTAACATCCATCTTCAAATTACTCCACCAGTAGTTACTCCTCACGTCCTTGTACATTTTACTCGTACCAGGATGTATGGAGTAGGGCGTGGTATGAGCTTCGCTCAAGATCTTCTGTCTCACCAATATCACATGGTACACAAAGTCTGCCGCGAAACCTCAAAACTCCATCATCGTGAACCACAAATCCAGGGGCTTTCCCTCTCCTCACATCCTCCCTCAGCTGGACCAAAAACGGATCGTCATATTGCTTCGCCTTGATATCATTCGTCAAGGACGAAGTGATCTCTAATGCACATAACTGGCCCTGAACTCTCTGAACCCAAACCTCAATATTCTGACGGATGAAATCTCGCTGGATCTTACTCATGTGTAAGTACCTCTAACATCTGCAAAGCCATCGGTTTTCGGCTCAACGCATCGGCCACTACGTTAGCCTTACCCGGATGGTAAAGTATCTCGAGGTCGTAATCTTTGATTAGTTCCAACCACCTACGCTGTCTCATATTCAATTCTTTCGATCAAGATATACTTCAAACTCTTATGATCCGTAAAAATCTTACAAGACGACCCATAAAGATAATGCCTCCAGATCTTTATGGCGAAAACGACCGCAGCTAACTCTAAATCGTGCGTGGGATAATTCACCTCGTAAGGTTTCAATCAAGGGACGCATAAGCAATGACTCTATCTCTCTCGCATCAAAACACACCCTAGACCAAGGCCCGAAGCATCACTATACACTACGAAGTCCTCGTTCCCCGAGGCAATGCTAAAACGGGCGCGGTAGTCGACGTCTCTTTAACTCGTCAAAGTTGTCCCGCCCGCTGCACCCACTCAAACTTCCGAGTTTTCTCGGAGCAACCGAGTGAGTGGTCTAGCGATCTTAGAAAATCCTCAACGAATGCGGTAATAGCCGGCGAGACCCGTAAAACTCCTCACCTCCTTCACATTCTTAGGCGGCTCCCAAGCCATCACCGCTCTATCTTCTCGCGGATCTACCCGAACTCCTCTGCTGAAATCACGTGCCCGAGGAACGCCACTTCCTCGAGCCAAAACTCACACTTAGAGAACTTCGCGTACAACTACTCATCCTCAAAGTGTCTAATACAATTCGGAGATGTAAGGCGTGATCCTCCCGACTCGTGAATAGATAAGAATATCGTCGATAAAAACGACTACGAACTTGTCCAGATACTCAATAAAAACCTTGTTCATCAACCGCATGAACATCTGCTGGGCATTGGTTAGCCCGAAGGCATAACCACAAACTCGTAATGGCCATATCTCGTCCGAAAGGCGGATTTGAATATCGACGCCTCGAATTCTCAATCGTAGTAGCCCGATCGCAAATCAATCTTCGAAAAGACTGCCGCCCCGAAGCCGATCAAACAAATCGTCAATCTCGGGCAAAGGGTATTTATTTTTGATGGTCACTTGTTTAATTCTCGATAATCGATGCATAAACGAAGTGACCCATCTTTCTTCTTAACGAAAAGTACGGCGCACCCCAAGGCGATGCGCCGGTCGAATATACCCTTTATCTAACAATTCTCCCAACCGGTTCTTCAACTCTAACATCTCCGACGGTGCCATACTACGGTGCTCGAGAAATAGGGGCCGCATTCGGCTCTAGATCGATAGGAAACTCCACCTCTCGCCGTGGTGGTAACCCCGGCAAGACGTCTCGGAAGAAAACGGAATACTCACTACCAAATGGAATTGACGACATGTCCACCCCACCATCTTCCGCCTTCAGAGCATAGCACCAGTAGCCGACACAGCCCTGGTTCAGAAGTTTCATCGCCTTCAAGGCGCTAATCACGCTCCCCGATCTACCCGGCTTACAGCCGACGAGAGTATGCTCGGTGCCATCCTCGGCCACGATCGAGATAGTACGAGTCCGATAGTTCATAATAGCACCGTGATGCTCTAACCAATCGTCCCCGAGGATTAGATCCTCACCCTTGAGGTCGATAACGATGAGGTTCGAGGGCCAATCTCGGCTCCCGATCCTCACGGGGCAATCCCTAACTTCCCGGTCCCCAACCATACGATCCCCGCCAGGCGTACCCACCACAAACGGTTCACACTCAAACAAGCAGTTAAAGCCAATACGATTCACACAATCCGACGCAATAAAGGAATGGGTAGCACCCGAATCAAAAAGCAAGGAAACTGGATGAGTAAGGATCTGAGCGGTACCTGACGCCACCGGAATGTTCCGCTCCTCTCAGGCGCCTCATCCGATAGGCCGGGGTGGACTGAACCCGAGCTCGAGGCTGCGCGGCGATCCGGCTGTCCCCGACCTCTACCGCGACCCGAACCCTGCAGAACCTGAGTAGCTGGAGTACTATGATCCCTCTGATCGGTAGTGGTAGTCGGAACTCTAGCGGCCCTGGTGGCTTTCTCACAATGAGCCGCCCGATGCCCGGTCTGCCCGCAAGTGAAGCAAGCAACGGGGGGAAAAGGACAATCCTTCATCAAATGCTCATATTGGTTGCAGTTAAAACAAACTCTGCCACCAGAAGCGACGGACTGAACTGAACGGTTACCCTGAGATCCACCGGCCTGATGGAACGGCCTCTTCCCCGGTATGGGAGCAGAACGAGACCTCGAAAACTGACCACCCTTCCCAGTCGAGAATCCACCGGCAGTCTTCTGCTTCTTAGCTTCCGAAACCGACTCTGATTCCGGAACCGCCATCTCGATCGCTAGGGCGCGATCCTGGTATTCTTTCAAAGTGGCACACATGAGCGGTGCCATACTCTGCCTAATATGCGGCTTCATGCGCATATTGAAGTAACGGATTTTATCAGTCTCCGTCCTCACCTGATCTCTCACGAAACCCAACTGCTGATTGTAAGTAATGATGGCCTGAGAAATAGGCACGTCCTGAGGTGTAGCGGTGAAGAACTCCACACCGCGCTCCTTGATCGGCGGCGGACAATACTGCCTTCCATAGCAGCCTTGAATTCCTCCCAAGTAGCTCGACGGTCTCGGGCACAACGGCCTCCCACCATTCCGCAGCCTTCCTTATCCAGAGGTACCGGGCAATATGTACCCTCCCGTCTTCGTGACAAGCTACGACGCCGAAGGTCTGGACAACCGAAAGAGCCAATTCTCCCAACCGAGGGAGTCGAGGATCCGAGAAACGAGGAGGGTGCATCTTAGTCACCGTCAAGCCACTTACTAGCCTCCTCTTCCGTGTCGGGGCGGATTAAGCGTCCACCCCGAGCTATCTCGAGTAAGTTGGGCTACCAATCACAAGTACGGCAAGAGCCAAGGCCGCATTATTACCCGACGGCACCGAGTGAGAGGCCGAGTCCGCAGAGGACCGAGAAAGTGAGCCCTCCTCATTATCGGCACCCGACCACGGCCTCGGCCGCGTCCCTAGCCGGTCTACCACGACCTCTCAACATACCGAAGGAAAGTAAGAAAAGGACAAGATCGAAATATTCACAATTCACAAAGTTGGTAACACAAGTCACGATTCCGAACAACGTAAGAAAACGAATTACGAGATATAAGAGTTCGAGGAGACTTACGACACGGTCGCACGAAAAGACGGTAGCATGATGATATTAGGCTCAACGACCGACTCTAATGACGCAACGATGCACTCCAAAATTCACCGACAGCCTAGGTATTCAAAACCTAAGGCTCTGATACCATAAATGTAACACCCCAATACACAAATGGGACGTTACACGCCGTAGAACCCTCATGAGGTCTACCAGGCTGACACTTAACACATAAACCACAATATAATCCCAAATGATGCATTCAGAAAGTAAGTAAGGTCGTGGCCTCGGCCAAAACGTTTTAAACGGAGTACATGCATATAATATAAGTACCAATTCATTGCCCACGCAGGGGACTTAAACCAGGTTTCAAAGTAAACAGTCTAACTCTGGTACTTGACAAATGCAATGACACAACATAAAAGTACTGACTCGAGCCACATCATCAAGCCATCCCATCCTTTACGTGCGTGCCCCGCGCCTGCTCCTCAGCTCTCCCGGTACCTGAAATGCATAAGACGCATTTCCCCCATTTAAGGGGTTAGCATTCGAATAGCTAGTGCAAGTACACAATTACACAACATTATATACAAAAATACGGTTTTACACAATCATCTCAAACATAAGTCATTTGCCACATATATATTCCGGAATACTACATTGGCAATCACATCCATTTTCAATCATCACGATATCACCAAAACCACAACTGGTATCCCGTGGCCGTACCCCTTAGTATCGACCCCCAGACATCCCGTCGGACACTCCGGGTGGGATACCACTTCCGCGGCCGTACCCCTTAGTATCGACCCCCAGACACCCCGTCGGACACTCCGGGTGGAAGTTCAATCACACACGCACCCAAGTCCACTTCCGCGGCCGTAGCCCTTAGTATCGACCCCCAAACACCCCGTCGGACACTCCGGGTGGAAGGAACACAACTCACGCACCCAAAAATCACCATTCATCATTCATTTCGAAAATCACAATATGCATAACGAAATGTAATACATGTACTTGCCTTGAATGAAACGAAACGAAGGAAACGACGACGGAATAGGTTTCGGTCCGAACAATCCTCCCAAATCCGATCCTAACATAATAACGGTATACACAAGTCTCAATAATGCGGAAAGGTAAGAATTAATCCTAATTCTACCCGTTGGGACAATTCATCGGACACCAAGAGTGCATAAGGAAACGAAATCGGTCAATGGTATAACAACGGGATTTCATCCCAATCAAGAACAAGAAAGCCAAGGGTCACGAGTATACTATCAAAATCTAATAACAACATCGGTTAATTCGAATTAAAACACAAGATCACCACCAAACCCTCCCCAAAATCATACTAGGGTTAAAGGAATTCTTACCTCTTGATGAATCAAGCATTCAAATCCAAAAACCACGGGTTAGATCCGCAATCCGAGCCACCCGATCGAAGAGGGATGAAGATATCTACACAAGTAAGTGATAGATGGATGAACTCTCCCTCTCAAGACTCTCTCACTCGCACGGTTGAAGAAGGGGAGGAAATGAGTGATTCTCGCTGAATAAGAAGCGGATATAGCGCCGATCACAGTGTGCGGCTCGGCTAAACTGTGCCGCGGCACAGAGCCAAAATTGTGCCAGGTGGTGGTGGCCGCTCGTTGTGCCAGGCGGCTCATCTCGAAGTGTGCCGCGGCTCGGACTGCATGTGCAGATCGCCGGGCCAGGCTGCGGCACGCGGATACGGCGATTTAGGCGGCAAGTGTCACACGGTGTGCTGCGGCCGGACAAGTGTGCCGCAGCCGACTTCACTGTGTGCCGCGGCGACAATCCTTGTGCCGCGGCACACGGCAGCTTTGTTTAGGCAACAATCGGCGATGTGTGTGCCGCGGCTCACAATCCTTGTGCCGCGGCCCACACCCCCCCTCGGGTCCCAAAATGACGAAAAATGATCCGGAAGGAGAATAAAAGCAACAGGGATCGATATTTGGGCAACAATAACACAAAATGGAAGCACGGAACCCAAAACGATCTGAGGTACACAACCAAGGTCGAATAAGGGACAAATTCCCTAAACTTCTAGGAATTTACAAAAACGGCCCAAACATCCGTAAAATCACGATACAACGTCGGGTTAACAATCCGAAACTCACAACATGCTCTACTCAACCATACGAACTCATGAAAATAGGAAAATGACGAAATCGAACGAGTTTAGCGACAATCGGATACACATGCGACAAAATATAACTCAAGATGAAATTACGTAAAAACATTATCAAGACCCGTCTAAACGGAAAAACTCCAAGAATAAAATAGGTTCAGAATTACAAAACAGTGCCAGGCGAGTTGTCCGAAACGAAAATGCACCAAAAATAGAAATTACCAAGGATAGAAAACGTGGATATTACAAAAACAACATATTTAACTACTTACATCTTCACTTATAAATATCTGACTGGAGTAAATGAATTGAACATTCATAAATTGGTATCATATAAATTATAATATGAAATATATAGAAGTATTTACCATTAGTCACACAACTAAACGGATATGAACTTGGGGTTAGCATATTGCTTTGCGTATACACCTGTTTCGCACTACCGACATTTGGTGTAATTGTCTCTGCACGATCAAAATGTATCGATGACAAAACTAAAAAAAAAATATCATAGAAATAAAGATTAGTAATATCTTAAACAATTACTAACAATTGACAAACACATACAACAATTATTATCTGTTAACATCATAAGATTTGAAGTTGCAATAACAAAACAATTAATATATATATATATATATATATATATATATATATATATATATATATATATATTTATATATATATATATAATAAATTATTACCATTCTCAATGTTAAGTCATGGAATATAGAATTTGTAATAATCGGAGATCGAATACTAAAAATGTTACCGTTAGTTATAACATTCAACTGCAATTCGCCACTCGATTGTTGGAAACTCTACTCCTTTTTCTAGCGTAACTCGGCCCCTCGTTATACAATGGAGCGCGATTCCTTAATTTCAAAGACTTACGACGTCCCGTATACATTAAATAACTACACAAATATAATAAATTAATCATCTATCCATACAAATTTGCAAGAAATCATTTTATACGCATTTTATATTTTTAGTATACAAATTTCATATTGTAAAATAAATTAATAATATCCAAGAAGAAGAAGATACTACGCATTGTGGGAAAAATTACACATAAAATTATTTATTGAATAGTGAGTCGGTATTTTTTTCTAACTCAAGAATTATTAATTATGAATTAAATAATTTTTATTTTATTGTATGAATAATAAAAGAAATATAGAGATATTTTATTATAATATACATATAATATAATATAAGAAACAAAAAAAAGGGACAGAAAATGGCGGTGGGCAGGTGGCGTTCTTATCCGCCCACCGATTCATCTTCATTCGCGCTGTTCATTATCTTGATTTTTACAAACGCTTTCACCGCTCACTTAATATGTTCATATTAAAAAAAACGTTTTCATGTTACTCCCGTCCGAAAAAAAACCCTACCTATATAAACATTATCCTCACCAGCCACCGCTCACTATTCTTTCACCAGCCGTCACCATACATTCTGCCGAAAAACACGTCCCAAAATCTCGACTCTTCCTCTTCCCACCGCTCATTTTTGTCTCTGATTAGAAATATTTTTCCAGTTCAGTTTATCCACATCCGAAAAACACGACCCATAATCTCGTCTTTTCCTCTAGTTTATCCTCATTTTTCTCTCTGATTCCAAATATTTTATCAGTAATATGGTGTACGGTTGATTTTCACGGCGCCGTTCTTCTACGACGGTAAGATCTTGTGTTTCTTTTATTTTCTAACTTTTATTTCACGATCTATATTATTATCTTACTCAAACTCAGTGATTTATATAATTTTTTTATTTCAACATATTTAATTTTTCATTTCATTAATAAGGGTGTACAGCTTGATTATCACGGTCTTTGTTCTTCTACGACGGTAAGATCTTCCGTTTGCTCATTTTCTAATTTTTATTTCACGATCTATTTTATTTTTCTATATAAATTATTATTTAAATGATTTATATAAGTATTGTTTATTTTCGGATCCGGATCTCGATGATTGTCCACAGATTCGAGTATTTGAAGACGACGGAATTCAAGAATTATTCCTAATATCTCACAAAATACTTCAATTTAGTATATTATTTGCTTAATAATTTTTTATTTATAAAATTTTTATTTATATCTTGACCAGATCCGCGTAAATAATGATGGAAATTTCATTTTAAAGTTGTATTTTTAATTTAAGCGGATTAGTATATTATTTGCTTACCATTTTTTTATTTATAAAATTTTTATTCATATCTTGACCAAATCGGGAGAAAAATGATGGAAATAGGATTTTTGAAGTTGTATTATCGAACTCGATCCAATATAAAATACAGAGATAATTGTTTATTTTATTTATTTATTATTATTGAATATCATAAGTCCGCATCGCAAAGAACGCCAATAATTTTTCATAATTTTTTTTTGAATTTTCAAAGGTGTCCCCTGCACCGATTCTCGTGACGAAAAGTTCAATCTAAGAAAAAAATGGGAACAAGAAATTTTGACGGAGCTTCTCGGCGTTGAAATGGAGCTTCAGGATGTTCAAGGTACATTTCTGCTTTTTTTTCGTTTTTTTGTTTGGCTTTTATTTGCTTTGGCTTTTTAATTAAATCACATTTTTATAACATTTTTAGTATACATATGTAGTGGACTCCCAATACACATATAATATACTTCAAGGAGGTCAGTTTATAATTGAACACGGCATTTTCCAACAGGTTTCCCAATTATAAAGTTGATTTTTAATAAAAATCTTCCAAAAATTTTGATGAACAGTACTATATTTTTTATTTATAACATTTTTATTCATATCTTGACCAGATCTGGGATAAATAATGATGGAAATTGTATTTTTGGAAGTTGAATTTTTAATTTAAGCGGAAGAGTACTGTTGATTTTTAATAAAAATCGTCCAAAAATATTGATGAATAGTACTCTATTTATTTATGATGAAAATATTGAACGGAAATATAATAAAAAAATTTGTAAACGAAAATATTGAATTTTTAATTTAAGCAGAAGATTTTTAAATTATAAATATATTTTGAATACTGTTGCTTTCTGACTGAAATACCATGGCCCTGATGTTACACTTAAAATCATACATCTAAGTCAGGTTTTCGTTTAAGTTTTATGTTGCTTGAGAAATAAATGTAATTTATGTGTTTATCCTTTTAAGATACTAACTAAATTCTTTTACTATCAATTGCGAGGCTAATCCTAGATACACAAATGGTTTAATCCACGGTGGATTCAAAGGATCAAAATGTGCATCAAAGGTATTGTAATATTCGAACAAATAATTACAACAAATAATTATAAATTACGTACCTTTGATAACAACTAACTCTTTGAGACGGTGTCTTGATTTTTGTTCTCAAATTTAATACAACTGTGATAGACAAGAAAATAGAAGTAAGAGTTAAACATTTAATAATCAAACAATACATAAGATAAGATAGAATTGCTTATAACAATTCATTACCTTTCTTTATTCTTTCGTGAATAATATTAATCTCCTATAACGATCGCGATGATGAATAGAACTTGAAATATGAGTTCAGTAGTGGGGTATTAATTCATAGGATATATGTATAATGGATGCGTTTAAACTGACTGTCTCAGTTATTATTTATACTGAATATGGTATGCTTTATAGGATAAACCCAAATCTCTGGATTTTTAAAATCTGAAGATTAATAGTTATCCAATCTGTTTAATAGTTATCCAATCTGTTTACAATTCTTAGTTTGTTAAGATAATTATGTAGATTATTATTATCCGATGAAAATACATATTTGCACTCATATTTAATAAATCGATTCTCAAGATTATTCCATAATTTTAGCTAACAAATCAATATCTAAATTAACAAATTGATTATCTGTTTATTATTTATATTGAATATATTATGCTTATCCGATGAAAATACATATTTGCACTCATATTTAATAAATCGATTATCAAGATTATTCCATAATTTTAGCTAACAAATCAATATCTAAATTAACAAATTGATTATCTGTTTATTATTTATATTGAATATATTATGCTAGATAGGATAAACTCAAATATGTGGATTTGCCAAATCTTAAGAATAATAGATATCCAACTCGTATTAAATTCTAGATTTGTTAAGATAATTATAAAAATTATTATCTGATATATATAATGGATGCGTTCTTGATATATTTTAAACTGGCTGTCTGGTTATTATTTATACTGAATATGGTATGCTTTATAGGATAAACCAAAATCTCTGGATTTTTAAAATCTGAAGATTAATAGTTATCCAATCTGTTAACAATTCTTAGTTTGTTAAGATAATTATGTAGATTATTATTATCCGATGGAAATACATATTTGCATTTAATAAATCGATTATCAAGATTATTGCATAATTTTAGCTAACAAATCAATATTTAAATTAACAAATTGATTATCTGTATATTATTTATATTGAATATATTATGCTAGATAGGATAAACTCAATAATGTGGATTTGCAAAATCTTAAGAATAATAGATATCCAACTCGTATTAAATTCTAGATTTGTTAAGATAATTATAAAAATTATTATCTGATCAAAATATATCACTAAATTGTTTACTGAAAATGGCAGCAATTAAATTACGACCAACAATACATGACTTGGAGTTGTTAGTATCATGCTGAAAAGTTGGATATGCTGGACTCGAATTCGTTACAAAGTTTATTCCAATATGTATTATTCAAATATAGAATGTAATTTGGTAGGCTGTGATTGTAAATAAATATTTATATGTAATTTATTTATCGTAACGAATTCGAGTCTGGAAATCGCTCAAGCCGTATGCATGAGGTCCTGAAATCGCCAAATCCGTCTGGGTGAGGTATATCTCTTTCTAACTCTAATTATTTCTTATGTTCAGTTTGCCTAATTATTTCTTAAGTTATAGTTCTCACTTTCAAAAATAGATTTGATTAGACACCTTAATTTGAATATTACAAAGTAAAATTAGTGTTGTGGATAAGTTTGTATATAAGGCAATCATAGAAAATAAATTGCAATTGATCATTATATGAGGACAATTGAAGATAACAAAATGCAATTAATCATAAGAAATTACTACTAAAGGTCCCAAATATCAAAATACTGTGATGAACGTAATCAAAACATAAAACAAAATAAAAGATATCCTCAAAAATAAACTATACTGCCCCAAATTATGGAATATTTTTCTCCTTCTTTATCACCACTTTAGTTGAAGAACTTTGCGATCTATAATCGACTTCTTCATCAATTTCAATCTCTCTGCCACGCTTAGCAGGAGTAAGTGTTGTTTCGGAAATATCGTTAGAGCCCTGATCGTTAAATTCACTGTCAACTTTTTCTTTTCCCTTTCCAACATATTTCTCTCTGGCGCCTTCAATCAACCTCTTGGACTCCGACGCAACCTCCTAAAATAGTTAGTTATAATATGTTAATGGTTTGATAAATAATGGTATTAATTTTAAATGTAAAAATATAATAGGTACAGTAATCTCACGTTCATTGCTAGACCACAATATTCACCAATGATTTTCTCATCAGTTGTTAGATGTTCCACACTGTAGTCATTATAACCCTTTACAATGTTATATTCCCTTGACACACGGATTCTTATCAAATAATATTTGAAAAGTATTGGATGAAAGTCCATGGGCAGTGCTTCTTCATCTCCTTCCTATAGTGAGGAAAAAACCATTGTCAGAATAGTAATTTCCTAGACGTTTATATATAATGAAACTTTTTGAAATAGAAAATACCTCAATGAGGGAAGCCAGAACGGCAGCAGCTGATTTGCCTATAAGGTTTGCAACCATATCCTCAAATAAAACAACGGTAATTTCATCGTTTGATTTTGAATCTGTTGCAATAACTTTGAGCCTGAACCTGTTTTATCAATCGATAAGAAACGTATCTAATATAAAGTATAAATGACTTAAATTGACCTGATTACCTAGGTACAATCGAGTCCATTTTGCGTCCACACTTTATATTCGGACAGATGTCTTCAGCCTTTTTGTCTCCGGTCTTTGTTTTGCAATGCACACACGAATTGTAGTACCATGTATCTCCAATGTCGGTGAACTTGACAAAGAGAATATACGACCCAGGCTAGAAAATGTTAAATATACATTAATTAAATTGAATCAAAGATATTATAAGTCAAATAAAGTAGATTTATTTACCTCACTTTCTTTCTTGATTTGAGAAGTAGTCCTGTGTTTTTCCATGTTCAACCATTCCTCTGATTTCAGTGTACGAATTTCACTCCGTAATGTGATTGATCTACTAACTGAATCATTTCCGGACATCTTCTTCCTAAAAAATGGGAGCTGAGTTAAAAATAATATTTTGTCTATAAAAAACATAAACCGATAATTAAAAAACACTTGTATAATAGTACTTCATATTGAAGTCCTCAAACTCCGGTAAATCTTCATTTATGAGCATCTTGGTGGCATGCATAGTAGTTTGCACACGTAGCTCTTCTGTTAAAATGTGCGTGATTTTATTAGTATGTGTTTAAAATAATGAAATGTACTTTAAAATTAATATGAAATGCTGATGACCTTGCCAAATGGACTTGTGTGCAAACTGCAGTGCTATATGTAACACCCCCAGAATACGACCGGGAATGTCACACGCCGTAGACCCTTATCACAAGGATCTACCAGGCTAAGCTCCAAAAGACTACTCAATGATTGACCGACCGGGGTCAAAATTAAATGCAAAGCAGACCGACAAGGTCATTAACCAATTCAGAAAATAACGACATTCACATTACAATGACAATAATAAACTTGAACACCGAAAAGAATGACAACTCAATTTAATAAATGAAAACTTCACCCATGCAAGGGTGAATACTCGAGCAGCAGAAATACCGACCAATCAAACAAAGGAAAAGACTCGACTCGCGTGATTAGTATCATTGTCCTCCATCTCCTTCCAAGCTAATCCTGATCGTGCTCATTTGCCAAAACTCGAGCGCATAACAGCACCCACCCCGAAAACTCGGGGTTAGCAACCGGAATTTTGCTAGTGCAAGTACATAATATACAAGATATACGAATAATAACAACACAAATCTCAACAAATGTGAAGCCTTAACATAAACCACACATTCCCATAGTCCACACGTAATAGTATCACATACACAAAGTGAAAGATAATCACATAGTCATATTCTCTTGCAGAACATAACACCAATGAAAATTTAAACGAGCCCAAGGAGTCAGAAAAATCCCTTTTTATACAAGGAAAAAGTATTTTGATAAGAAAGTTTGAAAACATCATTATTGACTCAGGCCATCATGGGGTTTTGTAAATCAAACAGGAATACTTTTAGAAAATACTTCAAAAACTCTCGGATCCTCGACCCAACATGTGGAAAACAATTTACAAGAAAACCATTACAACGTTATTCGGGTCCTCGACCCAACGCACGTAATAATCATCACAAGATAATCAAAGGCACAGCCTCTCATTCGACAATTCCTGCTCAAGACCCTTGATTAATTAACCCTCGGAGATTTCGTCAAACATCCTTGGTTAATTAACCCCGATACCAACGTCTTAAAAACAATTTGAAACAAGCTTTCAAAAACACGAATCACAGTCTATATCGAGACCAGTATTTTAAAAGAGTTGAAAGAACTTTGAAATATGAGGATTGTTCGTAACGGGTCTTAGCTATCACTCGAATATCCGTTACCAATAAGCCTGCCAGCGCCTCCCTTACACACACTGTGCCGGCGTTCACTCCACTATGTTGGCCGCCCTTGAACATGTCACCGCGCCGCGATCACTCCCGACAGAGCCGCCTTGCACGCGCATTAGGTAACACCGGTGTTCACTAAACATATGGAGCCGCACATTGCAGCGTACACCGTGCCGGAGTACACACCGCCCTCAAAGGTTCCTGATACGACGTCTCTCACAACAAGTATTCACATTATTACAAACATCAAGTACACAATCAATCAATTCAACAATTATCAAATCAATACACCAATTCACACAATTTATCCGGATACCATAACCACACAATAAACAATAACACGTACATTATCAATCAAGATCCAATACAATAAGCCTTGGCACAACCAACCAACGCTACACATATATCCTTGTATTGCGACTCAACCGAATATATATATATATAGATATATAGATATATATATGTATATATACATATAACCTTACTATATTATATGAATAACTATAGTTCATCCATCAATCCAAGTTGAGTACGCCAACTAGTGTTAGCATTCACCACTCGTCGTTCACCGACATAGGCATATATATCAATATACGTATATACATACATATATTTAACATATAAATATATATAAATCTATATATATATATATACACACATATATATATACACACACATATATATATATATATATACATATCCGTATAAATTCATACACTTCGACAACGATGATTTCACGCAGTTACAATTCGTATATCAAGGTACTTGCCTTGGTAATCTCTCGCGGATACTCCGAAGGTACGGTCGGTTGGCAAAATCCGGAACTCCAACGAAAACAACGATCGGAAGGGCTCAACACCAGATTTTTGTAGGGAAATCGTCCCTAATATCCTATCATCGAATAAACAATCAATCATACGAGGAAAAACATCACAAAACGATCAAATTCCTCTCTGCGGCATTTCCCCGGACACCTTGAAGGCGTCAAACGGAAGTTCATATAATCGACGAATCGGAAATGGTAAAACCGTGGAAAGATGGTGAAAATGATAGAATACAACTTAATCTACAATTATCCATCAGTAATTTAAGTTCATAAGGCTCAAACGGACGAAATCTACCAAGATCCCCAAATTTCCCAAAGTTTGGATTTTAGGAAAAACTAACCTTGATTCGGTCGATTGAAGGATGTTATGGATTGATCGATCAATGATATGGACTCAGCATCTTCGTGGTTTTGTTGTTCAACAACATGCCTTATCGCTCTCATAACCTCTGGCCGCGGAAGGAAGAGAATGAAATGAAAAAATGTGTTGAAAGCAGTGCTTTCGGCCAAATATATATCGGCAATCGACTAGCGTGCGCTAGGTTGTCCGGGTAGCGTGCGCTATCGGCCGGCCCAGTCGAGAATCTTGGTCGGGTCCGATAAGCGTGCGCAAGTCATCGGCAAGGCGGCGTCAATCGCCCGTCCAGACCTCTTGGACTAATCTGTCCGGCCAGTAGCGTCGCCGGCTGGCCGAGCGTGCGTGCGCTAGCTCGCCGAGTTAGCGCGCAGCTGTCCGGATGTAGCGTGCGCTACTGCTGATGGCGAAGTCCGCACCCTACCGCCTAGATCGCCGGGCCGATTAGCGTGCGTTACCTCCCGGCGATGGCGCGCGCTACTCCTGCGGTTTAGCGCCGCGGTGTCGGCCAGTAGCGTACGCTAGGTCGGTCCCTGCCAGTCGTCCCAAGATGCCCGGCATCCGTGCGGTTCCTCCATAGCCGTCCGGCCGCCGTATTGCCGTGGCAGCGACTCGATTCCTAAAAACGCACGGAACGAACACGACGAAACGCTCGCGGACAACAACACCGATCCGAAATGAACTTAACATACAACAAATCACCACCTATGGCCATAAACACAAAATCGATTGTCGAGAATAATAATACCGACGCTCGGAAACCGAGAAATTTCCGGTCTAAGAAAAAGAAAATTTCGAATAAATCAAAATAAAAATCTCGGATATTACATTCTACCCCCCTTAAAATAAGTTTCGTCTCGAAACTTAAAATAGAGAGCGGCGGAACAATCAAGGAAATAACTACTTGCTCAGCCCCAAATCATCACGAGCAAAGCGCGAGTGCAAGGTTCCAGAAATACGATGAATTGACCTAGCAAGTACAAGGCAGTTTAAAATGGTCGAAAGGTGCGCAGATGAATTACCGACAACGAAAGTCGTCCCATACCGAAAATACTAAGAAGAGTACGGGTAATACATTCCCCCATACTAAGAGGACATTATGATCCCGAAACTTAGAACAACAAGAGTTGGAAACGTAAAGCAATGAAACGAAATACGATCGAAGTCACGATTGTTTGAAACAGCAACGATTAAGACATAGTACAAAATCTTCATTCTCCCATGCTAGGATCTTCAGAAGGAAGCATAGGATTTCGGGACACTTCCCGGTCCCTAGTTCTGCTCTCTCTTAGGGCGGCATTCTTTGCCAATTCGGAAACTGTCTCACAATGTTTCTCCCGATGACCTTCACACCCACACCGGTAACAAGTCAAGAGTGGAAAGGGACAATTTGCACGATCATGTCCCTGACGATTACAGTTGAAGCACCTTCTCTTCTTACCGAGAATCACCGATGTTGGCTTGGGATCCCCAGCGCTCACTCCCGACCGCAAAGACGACGCGTCCGAACGACGCGGGGGTTTGGGAGCCTTAGACTCTTCATCGCCCAAAAATTTCCCAGATGTCCTCGGTCTCTTCGTTTCGCTCGTGGGCTCGATCATTAAGGATATTTCATAGGATATCGTTTGATCTTGATACTCCTTCACTGTAGCATGAATAGTTGTCGTACGAACCACCTTGTCGCTTCCACTTCCGTCATCACACTTACGTCCGCCAAGGCTCGACATGCTAATACAGATGGTACCGTTCAGCGTTATCAAATAATCAGGTTTAGTTAACATCTATAGAATAACGTAAAGCGTAAAGTTTTATGAAGTGAATTTCGAGTCCTTCGACGAGGACGATCATTATATGTATGCACTTAATGAAAACAAATTTTTGGAAAAGGAGGGCTAGTCACGTTGCGCCCAAGACTCATAAATACTGTCTTTTATTTTGGAAGAGGAAGTTTATATAACGACTCTAAAAATTATTTTCGAGTGATGTATAAAAGAAAAATCGAAAATTGAATTGTGACTAATTTGAAATATTTCAAAAGTGTTGAGTCCCAAATACCACAATTTTGAAAATCTTTCCTCTTCTTCCAAAATGTTTATTCGAAAGATTTTTTTTTTCTACCGAGATACGTGACCATTTAACATGACGATATTAAATCATGGCTTTTCACTATGTTAGAAAATTTCAAAGCATCACTTTAAAATATTCGTGATACTACGTTGTCGTGGGGCCGTCTTAACCTACTGTGCTAAAAATCATTTTTAAAAAAATGTTCAAATTGCCAAAAAGGCCGATGTTGGTAATATTCTCGAATACTCACTAAGTCATTTATAAAAATATCAAATACCGTCATAAGAATACTATCAAAACGTGAAAGACCAAAATATCAAAAATCGGTTTGCAAGATACCAAAAGCCATCTTAAAAATACTCATGCGGCGGATAAAATTAACATTCATAAGTTTATTCTAATAAGTGTAGAAACAGATAAATATGCTCGACTTCCGAAACATATTACATAACCATTTTTGCTCGGACCGCATACGCATGTTATATCCTAAAACAATAATATCACCAACAAGTTCCAATCCTTAGTTCACATTAAACACGTTAGCACAATATAATCAAATACGTATATAAGGGGACTTACGATCGGAGGCTTACCATCACAGTTGCCTAAGATGATGTCGGAACCACGATACTAATCACAACTCGATGCGCGCGACTTACACAAGACATGGACTTGACCCAACGGCCTAGGTTTTTCGCAAACTGCTCCGATACCATAAATGTAACACCCCGAATACGGCCAAGGAATGTCACACGCCGTAGACCCTTATCACAAGGATCTACCAGGCTAAGCTCCAAAAGACTACTCAATGATTGACCGACCGGTCAAAATTAAATGCAAAGCGATCGACAAGGTCATTAACCAATTCGAAAATAACGACATTCACATTACAATGACAATAATAAACTTGAACACCGAAAAGAATGACAACTCAATTTAATAAATGAAAATCGCACCCATGCAAGGGTGAATACTCGAACGCAGAGAAATACCGACTAATCAAACAAAGGAAAAGACTCGACTCGCGTGATTAGTATCATTGTCCTCCATCTCCTTCCAAGCCAATCCTATGACTGCTCCCGAGCCGCCAAAACCTGAGCGCATAACAGCACCCACCCCGAAAACTCGGGGTTAGCAAACCGGAATTTTGCTAGTGCAAGTACATAATATACAAGATATACGAATAATAACAACACAAAACTCAACAATGTGAAGCCTTAACATAAACCACACATTCCCATAGTCCACACAGAATAGTATCACATACACAAAGTGAAAGATAATCACATAGTCATATTCTCTGTACCGAACATAACACCAATGAAACTTTAAACGAGCCCAAGGAGTCGAAAAATCCCTTTTTATACAAGGAAAAAGTATTTTGATAAGAAAGTTTGAAAACATCATTATTGACTCGTGCCATCATGGGGTTTTGTAAATCAAACGGAATACTTTTAGAAAATACTTCAAAAACTCTCGGATCCTCGACCCAACATGTGGAAAACAATTTACAAGAAAACCATTACAACGTTATTCGGGTCCTCGACCCAATGCACGAATAATCATCACAAGATAATCAAAGGCATGACCTCTCATTCGACAATTCTGCTCAAGACCCTTGATTAATTAACCCTGAGATTTCACAAACATCCTTGGTTAATTAACCCCGATACCAACGTCTTAAAAACAATTTGAAACAAGCTTTCAAAAACACGAATCACACTATATCGAGACCGATTTTAAAAGAGTTGAAAGAACTTTGAAATACGAGGATTGTTCTTGAACGGGTCTTAGCTATCACTCGAATATCCGTTACCAATAAGCCCGCCAGCGCCTCCCTTACACACACTGCACCGGCGTTCACTCCACTATGTTGGCCGCCCCTTGAACATGTCACCGCGCCGGCGATCACTCCTGACAGAGCCGCCCCTTGCACGCGTATTAGGTAACACCGGTGTTCACCAAACATATGGAGCCGCACATTGCAGCGTACACCAGGCCGGAGTACACACCCCGCCCTCAAAGGTTCCCGGATACGACGTCTCTCACAACAAGTATTCACATTATTACAAACATCAAGTACACAATCAATCAATTCAACAATTATCAAATCAATACACCAATTCACACAATTTATCCGACAGTCCATAACCACACAATAAACAATAACACGTACATTATCAATCAAGATCCAACACAATAAGCCTTCGGCACAACCAACCAACGCTACACATATATCCTTGTATTGCGACTCAACCGAATATATATATATATATATAGATATATATATATATATATATATATATATATATACATATAACCTTACTATATTATATGAATAACTATAGTTCATCCACCAATCCAAGTTGAGTACGCCAACTAGTGTTAGCATTCACCACTCGTCGTTCACCGACATAGGCATATATATCAATATACGTATATACATACATATATTTAACATATAAATATATATAAATCTATATATATATACACACATATATATATATACACACACATATATATATATATACATATCCGTATAAATTCATACACTTCGACAACGATGATTTCATGCAGTTACAATTCGTATATCAAGGTACTTGCCTTGGTAATCTCTCGCGGATACTCCGAAGGTACGGTCGGTTGGCAAAATCCGGAACTCCAACGAAAACAACGATCGGAAGGGCTCAACACCAGATTTTTGTAGGGAAATCGTCCCTAATATCCTATCATCGAATAAACAATCAATCATACGAGGAAAAACATCACAAAACGATCAAATTCCTCTCTGCGGCATTTCCCCGGACACCTTGAAGGCGTCAAACGGAAGTTCATATAATCGACGAATCGGAAATGGTAAAACCGTGGAAAGATGGTGAAAATGATAGAATACAACTTAATCTACAATTATCCATCAGTAATTTAAGTTCATAAGGCTCAAACTGTAACACCCCCAATCCACTCAGGGATATTACACGCCGTAGACCCTCTCCTCGAGGATCTACCAGGCTGGTAACAACATTTCACATCTCGACAATGCCTTCAAGGCTAAAATGACTCAGTAGACCGATTTGGTCTTTCAATAAAATATACAACTCGATTACAAACAGATACCCACGCAGGGGTCAAAATACAATAAACTCCCGTACAACGGGGAAAAGATACTGCAGCGGAAAAGAAAATACAACTAGACCAATACGACATCAACGGATCCTCGTGTGATTAGTATCGTTCATCTTTCATCATCCTTCGTGCCGACCCTGTGTTATGCTCCAAAACCTGAATGCAAAAATAGACATCCACCCCGAATACTGGGGTTAGCAAACTCCACTGTTTTGCTAGTGCAAGTATAAAATACGAAAACGAGCCATACATATCATACTCCACGAAACATGTTAATCATAAACATACTTCCCGAGGTGATTCACTTAATTAAACGATTAAATCGAAAGATGGGGTAAACCCGATAAACATCTTGTGAAAAATATTTTACGACCTCGGGAGTTTTGAATACATTGGGATTTAAAATCCTCGTGCCTTTCGAAACATTTAGGGACACAAACCAAAAGTCATTTTCCCAAAACATAAATTCGATAACAACAAGTGGGGTCCACGACCCGATCGTACCATAACAACTCGTTTCCACAGTTATTCGCGTCCGTGCTAGCAAGCCACGGACCTCGATGCTCCCGTAGAACAAACCCGAGTGAATAACCCACAGGAAACTATATCAAATCACATGTCACCGTAATCGCACTCACGTGACTAAAAGCACATATACTTACATAATCAAACCACAACCATAAGTTATCCCGGCATCGTGCTAACAAGCCACGAACCTCGGAGTCCCCAAGACATACCCGATGATAACCACACAAGTTATCTCGGCATCGGCTAGCAAGCCCCGAACCTCTGAGTCCCGCAAGACATACCCGTATTGATAACCCTACGGTTTCGCCCGACCCATACTAGCAAGTATGGATCCGGAGATTCAACAATCCTACCCGGAGGCACATCTCATACAATAAGCACACAACAATAACCGATTATCAAGACAAGCAACACTAAGCATCACAACCTCCTTTCAAAGGAGTAACGACTAACATCACATCATGTCGAATACCCACCGAACAAATATACAATTCAATGCACAATCCTCGGCAAACAATTATGGTCAATGCGATCATAACGCCTCTCAACGTCTGAAACTAACACACATATTCCGAGAACATATCCATTCACGAAGTATACGAATTATCGTTGAAAGACAATATTTATCGAGAACATACCGATCCTTTTAACGCTCATCAAACATTCGATTTCGCATAAAAACATTTATCAATAATTATGCCTAAGAAATATGAAATGTATGGGCAAGATACTTGCCTCAAAATCGGTACGCAAGTATTCGACGAACACGGCTCAACCTAAAGCTTCGAAACGCCCGATGCTATCGAAAAGGAAGACGACAACGAACGGAAGGGTTCAACTCGGTTTCTTCGTAAGAAACTCGACCCTAACATCATATAATTAATAAATCAATGATCATACGATGAGGAATAATCGTAGAACGCCCGAAAACCCCTCTATAACATTTCTAGGACACCTTCAAGGCGTCGGTCAAGAACTCGACCCAACTAACGAATCGATACGATCCAACCATGGAATAACAAGGTAAATGATATAATACATCTAAATAATCATCAATCCATCATAATCCTAAGTTAAATCGGATTAAACGGACGAAATCGAACAAAATACCCAAAATCCCCAAAATTAGATTTCTAGAAAATCTGACCTGATTCGCTCGATCAAAGGATGTTATAGGACGGATGATTGATGATATGAACCTCAAAACTTCATGTATTCATTGTCCAACAACATCTCTAGAAGATTCACACACCCACAGCCGCGTACGGGAAGAGAAAGAAGGAGAAAATGGCTGAAGAAAACCGTCCGCAGGCCTTAAATAAAGTGATCACGGCCGTTACGTCGTAATCGGCCACGGCTTACGTGACGAATCGCCATGGCCGAACTCTCTGCCTGAAAATGCGAACGTTACGTGCGTTACCGGCCGTGGCCTTACGTGCGTAATCGGCCTTACGTGCGTAATGGCCGATCATTACCGCCACGTTACTCGGCGGTGGCTGGCCCGATCATGCCGGCCATGACTCGCCGGACCAACTCCGACGGCCCGAACGACCCGAAACCCGAACTCGAGTACGAATCAAGATACGGTTACGAAGTACTCGAAAGACGAATCCGAGCACTAATAGAACATACGATTCCGACTACCCGAAGGCTCGAAACTCGACAACGGAAAGTAATTACCCCAAACTTTGGGAAATTACGAAAATGGCCCAACGCCCGAAAATCACGATACGTGATCGAAACACCAAGCCAAAGCTCGCAACATGAGTAATAACATTAAATGAACTTACGAGAAAGTCGAAACAACAGCTTTGACGAGATTCGCAAGAATCGAACTCAAGTGCGGAAAAACCGCTAAAAAGCACGGAACTCAACAAAACGACACCGAAACGAACTCGGATGACAAAAAGTGCAGAATTAATCATTCTCAGAATGACGAAACGGTCATGAGCGAGTCGTCAAAACGGACTTCCGCCGAAAAAGAAATTACCGAAATCAAAATCACGGGTATTACATTCTACCCTCCTTAAAAGAAGTTTCGTCCCGAAACTTAAAATAAGTAGGAGAAGCAATATCCATTGTCAGAAAACTCGACGAGATACCCAAAAACCGAAAACTCGCGCCCGACGGCGAAACATTGCAAGAAATGTAACGGAACATACGGCGTGAAAACACGCTCCCCGACGACCAACCCAACGCCACCGATAGAGAAATAATAAAACCAACAAGTGACAAGCGCCATCAAATGGATAATACAATCAAGTCAATTATCCGAACAATCACAAAACACAACGAACGAAAATCAATACGATTGACCAACCCAACGGTACATCAATCAAAACGCGAGCCAATCGCTGAACAAATACTGAATTCCACCTCTCAAGTGTTGGAAGATCGAAAACGAGACTAATTTCCCGAACTTAAGGGAATTAGGAAGGAGCCTGAACGCTCAACAATCACGAAACGAGAACAAAACCGAACAAACAAATGATCGAGACAACAAAAATCGAACAATCATGTCCGAAATACGAAGGATAATAAAATTCAAACAACAACCCCAAGGTTCACATCTCGACTCGAGACAATATATGATCCGGTGAAAACAACAGATGTGCATTCATATAAGATCCACAGAAAGGGAATAGCAATAGAAAAGTCACAACTACAAATGAGTTATTCGAAATAATACCACACTCGTTCGATCAACAAAAGCAAGGGGCAGACAAGCTCAAATGTCAACGAACATAAACGAGTCGGCCAGTCGAAAATACAAAAGTTCAAGATCCAATCCACTTCGAATAAAAGAACTAGTAGAACTAAAGATGTTACTTCCGAACAAGGTTCACAAGAATCGAACCGAACTCGGAAAAGCCACAATAAAACCAGATCGACCCAAAACAGATCACACTGCTCGAACGATGAAACCGAAATACAGAACAAGTTCAGAAGGTATCAACGAACATGAGTGTATCGATAGACTGGAGAAAGAGAAAATATAGAAGCCAAAAATAATACGGGTATTATATTCGACCTCTTCTAAAAGAAGTGTCGTCCCCGAAACTCACAACAACGAAATCAATGTGACAACAAAACAAGCAACCGATAGAAACATCCTTCGAAGGCCTCTCAAAGCCGATTCTGATACTTGTGCTGAAGCGCGAACTCCGAAAGTCTCGGTAGCCAATTCGCAAAATCAATTCGGTCTCCCTCGAGTCCACACTTGAAATGTGTTATCGACGAGAAGGACAATTTTACACGTGCATGCCCCGGCACATCACGGTTGAAACGCCTCGGCTCGGCATACCGAAAATACAAATGCTAGATACAATGGGGCATAACGTCGCAAAACAACATAGCAGAGATGCCAACTCAAAGACAACAAAGAATCATAACACATATCATATACAACGATTACCTTTGTAAAGTAATACGCACACAAACACTACAATGACGATGGTATCGTTCGGAGACCTTAACGGCCCGAACAATAACCAAGACATAATTACAAACCTCATGAAACAATCACCCATGTGCATAAACGCACAAAAATCCAAGCTTTAACAACTCACACTCGTGCGACAGCAAATCACCACGAGGCGACAATTAGTAAATACCTTCACACCTCTCACGGAGGGCTAGTACTACAAATACGTGGCAACGCCTCAACGTTCATGCCACCAATTCGATCATATTCGGAAGCTAACATCATAACGACAATGCGAACATCATACATACATTCCTGCATCGCAAACGGGAATTGATAGGTTTTAAAGAAAATGAAACCACATTTTGAAAAATAATTTGGAAAACACCAATTGATCTTGAGTATCACATTTTCAAAAAGTTGTACAAACACCATTATCGAGACTTTGAAAATCATCTTGCGTTTGAACAAAAATGAGGACACCTTTCTTTTAGTGAAAAACTTTCAAAATATTCGACCCTTGGGTCTAAGCAACTGCATTTGAAAATATCTCAAAATATTTTTGGTCCTCAACCGGAAAATTTTTGAAATGTATTGCGGCATTAGAAAACATCTTGAAAACACCGCAAGAAAATAATTCGTTTTAAAAGTACGTCTCGAATTTTTGTTTTCTAAGATACTCAAGGTTTTAAAAAATAATTCAATGGGCTAGAATGCCCAAAAAGTTTAAGTACTTACACGGAACATTATAGCGCCGTGTGTCCTGCCGGAACCAAAGGAGCTAAAAATCATTTACAAAAACGCCAAAAAGGCCGATGACGGTAATATTTCAAAAACTCACAGAAGCCATTTAGAAAATAATAAATACCGTCATAAGAATTTTGCCAAAACGATCAAGGCCGTAGTGCCAAAAACTCGGTTAAGGAATTGTTTTTCGAAATAAAACTCAGTCGGTAAAATACCGAAATCCATTACAAAAGAACTCACATCGGATAAAAGAAATAAAGTCAAACATGCACAAGACAGCAACACTACTCCTCATATGAACGAAATATGAGGGTCAAATAACCACATATCAAGAAATCAAAATCCATAAGAGGATTCCGTCAATTAACTCATAATCAGAAAAAAAAAATAGCTCGTGTCACACGAGGCACAACACAAAGAAGGGAGACTTACATCCACAGGTCGCACGAAGATGATGATCGCCCCACGATACTAATCACAACAAACCAACTCAGACGACGCGTCGCGACACGACTCAATCAGATAAAATCCGACGAGACAAAAACTCAATAGACACCACTGACCCAACAGCCTAGGTTTCCACAACCTAAGCTCTGATACCATTTATGTAACACCCCAATCCACTCAGGATATTACACGCCGTAGACCCTCTCCTCGAGGATCTACCAGCCGGTAACAACATTTCACATCTCGACAATGCCTTCAAGGCTAAAATGACTCAAGAGACCGATTTGGTCTTTCAATAAAATATACAACTCGATTACAAACACATACCCACGCAGGGGTCAAAATACAATAAACTCCGTCATAACGGAAAAGATCTTGCAATGAAAAGAAAATACAACTAGACCAATACGACATCAACGGATCCTCGTGTGATTAGTATCGTTCATCTTTCATCATCCTTCGTGCCGACCACGTGTTATGCTCCAAACCCGAATGCAAAAATAGACATCCACCCCCGAATACTCGGGGTTAGCAAAACTCCTTTGTTTTGCTAGTGCAAGTATAAAATACGAAACGAGCCATACATATCATACTCCACGAAACATGTTAATCATAAACATACTTCCCGAGGTGATTCACTTAATTAAACGATTAAATCGAAAGATGGGGTAAACCCGATAAACATCTTGTGAAAAATATTTTACGACCTCGGGAGTTTTGAATACATTGGGATTTAAAATCCTCGTGCCTTTCGAAAACATTTAGGGACACACCAAAAGTCATTTTCCCAAAACATAAATTCGATAACAACAAGTGGGGTCCACGACCCGATCGTACCATAACAACTCGTTTCCACAGTTATTCGCGTCCGTGCTAGCAAGCCACGGACCTCGGATGCTCCCGTAGAACAAACCCGAGTGAATAACCCACAGGAAACTATATCAAATCACATGTCACCGTAACCGCAATCACGTGACTAAAAGCACATATACTTACATAATCAAACCACAACCATAAGTTATCCCGGCATCGTGCTAACAAGCCACGAACCTCGGAGTCCCGCAAGACATACCCGATGATAACCACACAAGTTATCTCGGCATCGGCTAGCAAGCCCCGAACCTCGAGTCCCCGCAAGACATACCCGTATTGGATAACCCTACGGTTTCGCCCGACCCATACTAGCAAGTATGGATCCCGAGATTCAACAATCCTACCCGAGGCACATCACATACAATAAGCACACAACAATAACCGATTATCAAGACAAGCAACACTAAGCATCACAACCTCCTTTCAAAGGAGTAACGACTAACATCACATCATGTCGAATACCCACCGAACAAATATACAATTCAATGCACAATCCTCGGCAAACAATTATGGTCAATGCGATCATAACGTCTCTCAACGTCTGAAACTAACACACATATTCCGAGAACATATCCATTCACGAAGTATACGAATTATCGTTGAAAGACAATATTTATCGAGAACATACCGATCCTTTTAACGCTCATTAAACATTGGATTTCGCATAAAATCATTTATCAATAATTATGCCTAAGAAATATGAAATGTATGGGCAAGATACTTGCCTCAAAATCGGTACGCAAGTATTCGACGAACACGGCTCAACCTAAAGCTTCAAACGCCCGATGCTATCGAAAAGGAAGACGACAACGAACGGAAGGGTTCAACTCGGTTTCTTCGTAAGAAACTCGACCCTAACATCATATAATTAATAAATCAATGATCATACGATGAGGAATAATCGTAGAACGCCCGAAAACCCTCTATAACATTTCTAGGACACCTTCAAGGCGTCGGTCAAGAACTCGACCAACTAACGAATCGATACGATCCAACCATGGAATAACAAGGTAAATGATATAATACATCTAAATAATCATCAATCCATCATAATCCTAAGTTAAATCGGATTAAACGGACGAAATCGAACAAAATACCCAAAATCCCCAAAATTAGATTTCTAGAAAATCGACCTGATTCGCTCGATCAAAGGATGTTATAGGACGGATGATTGATGATATGAACCTCAAAACTTCATGTATTCATTGTCCAACAACATCTCTAGAAGATTCACACACCCACACTGCAGACGGAAGAGAAAGAAGGAGAAAATGGTCAAGAAAACCGTCCGCAGCCTTAAATAGGCCGATCACGGCCGTTACGACGAATCGGCCATGGCTTACGACGAATCGCCATGGCCGAACTCTGCTCGAAAATGCCGGAACGCTACGTGCGTTACGGCCGTGGCCTTACGTGCGTAATCGGCCTTACGTGCGTAATGGCCGATCATTACCGCACGTTACTCGGCGGGCCTGGCCCGATCATGCCCGGCCATGACTCGCCGACCAACTCCGACGGCCCGAACGACCCGAAACCCGAACTCGAGTACGAATCGAAGATACGGTTACGAAGTACTCGAAAAGACGAATCCGAGCACTAATAGAACATACGATTCCGACTACCCGAAGGCTCGAAACTCGACAACGGAAAGTAATTACCCCAAACTTTGGGAAATTACGAAAATGGCCCAAAACGCCCGAAAATCACGATACGTGATCGAAACACCAAGCCAAAGCTCGCAACATGAGTAATAACATTAAATGAACTTACGAGAAAGTCGAAACAACAGTTTCGGACGAGATTCGCAAGAATCGAACTCAAGTGCGGAAAAACCGCTAAAAAGCACGGAACTCAACAAAACGACACCGAAACGAACTCGGATGACAAAAAGTGCAGAATTAATCATTCTCAGAATGACGAAACGGTCATGAGCGAGTTGTCAAAACGGACTTCCGCCGAAAAAAAGAAATTACCGGAAATCAAAATCACGGGTATTACACAAACGGACGAAATCTACCAAGATCCCCAAATTTCCCAAAGTTTGGATTTTAGGAAAAACTAACCTTGATTCGGTCGATTGAAGGATGTTATGGATTGATCGATCAATGATATGGACTCAGCATCTTCGTGGTTTTGTTGTTCAACAACATGCCTTATCGCTCTCATAACCTCTGGCCGCGGAAGGAAGAGAATGAAATGAAAAAATGTGTTGAAACAGGTCGCTCGGCCAAATATATATCGCAATCGACTAGCGTGCGCTAGGTTGTCCGGGTAGCTTTCGCTATCGGCCGCCTCGTCTGAATCTTGGCCGGGTCCGAGAAGCGTCGTGCGCAAGTCATCGGCAGCAGCGTGCGCAATCGGCCCGTCCAGGACCTACTGGACTAATCTGTCCGGCCAGGTAGCGTGCGCCGGCCGAGCCGGTAGCGTGCGCTAGCCTGCCGAGTTAGCGCGCGCAGCTGTCCGGCTGTAGCGTGCGCTACCTGCTGGTCTGGCCGAAGTCCAGACCCTACTGCCTAGACTGCCCGGGCCGATTAGCGTGCGTTACCTCCCGGCAGTGGCGTGCGCTACTCCTGCGGTTTAGCGCGCGCAGCTGTCCGGCCGTAGCGTACGCTAGGCCGGTCCCTGCCGCAACTGTCCGGCAGTGCCCAGCATCCGTGCCGGTTCCTCCCGCAACCGTCCGGCCAGCGCCCGGCTGTCGTGGCCTGACGACTCGATTCCTAAAAACGCACGGAACGAACACGACGAAACGCTCGCGGACAACAACACCGATCCGAAATGAAATTAACATACAACAAATCACCACCTATGGCCATAAACACAAAATCGATTGTCGAGAAAAATAATACCGACGCTCGGAAACCGAGAAATTTCCGGTCTAAGAAAAAGAAAAATTCGAATAAATCAAAATAAAAATCTCGGATATTACACTATAGTAAGCCCGTCTCCAAGATTATCGTTGGTAGGTGCTATTTCTAGCAGCTTGTCCGCGTACGACTCCCATAGCACTACCTTTAGGCTAATATTCCTACATTAATGTCATACAGTCTAAGGTCAAATGCAATACTAAAAATAACTATTCAAATTAGAAAAAACATCGAAATTTAGTTACCTTTCATCTTGAATTTCGATGTCTAACTTTCGAGCATGTGCCTTGTCGACATAAGTAATGTTGCCAATTCGTATAACGCGTCCTATTACGTCTGAAAAATATTGATAATATATCAGCATAATATTATTTATCAAGAGATCATAAAAATACAATAACATACAACCTACCAATAAAATATTCTCCATTAAAGGAGGGAATGTCATCAAAAGGAATCAGTTCGAGTCCATTTGACTGAATCCACATGTCTGGCTTACACTTGGCCACTTTTGTAATATAGTTGAATATCAATTTTACCGAGCATTCAACTCGGCCTTGTTCCATTTGCTTTGGTGGTTGTCCTCAACACCAAAAGTAGTAATATTCACCGTATCGCCTTCGTTCAATTGCTTTTTGAAATTGGATAGTAATCCTCTCTTCACGTAAGCTGGTATTTTGGATCCCTATGATATATAGTGGTTCAGTTTATGATGAAAATATTGAATGGAAATTAAAAAAAATTTGTGGAGTCCTTATACCTCGCTGTCCATAAGAATTGCCTCGATCGAAACTGGTTTCTTTTGTTGGTCACTGGAATCCATAAACGCAAGATCTTCACCGTGATGGTCCTGTTCGGGTCTCCTTGTTAATTCCTCTAACAAATATATTTGACATGTTTGTAAGATCTGTAATATTTTCTTTGTAGTGTGTTATTTAAACCTAGATGTACTATGTTATTTATAGGGTAGTACAGGCCCATGCCTCGAGTGACTGTATTTTGTAGGACTCTTAATTTGGAATAAATCTTAATTTAAAACGATGACCCATGGAACACTATGTTATTATCCGAAATTATCAAAACAGTCCATCTTTTTCAAAAGACTTGATTATCTCTACTTTAAATTATCTAAGCTATTCTAATCGAGTGTTTTAAACTTGTAGGGTTTTTATAGGATTATTGTTATAAATGATTCCAATTATCCGAATTTTTAGGTCCCTAGAAAGTTGATTTGGTGGAAGACTTTCAATTTGTTGTGGTCTATTAAAAGATTTATATAACCCGAATTTTAGTTATTTAAATAAAATAAAATTGGATTTATGATAGATATTAATCGGATTTATGATAGATACTGTATTTTATAGGAGTGATAATTTGGAACTGATCTTAATTTAATACGACGACCCATTGAACTCTGTTATTATCCGAAATTATCAAAACAGTCTTTTCATATATACAAAAGACTTGATTATCTCTACTTTAAATTATCTAAGCTATTATAATGGGTGTTTTAAACTTGTAGGGTTTTTATATGATTATTGTTTTAAGTGATTATTATTAACTGAATTTTTAGGTCTCTAGGAAGTTGATTTGGTGGAAGACTTTCAATTTGATGTGGTCTATTAAAAGATTTATATTACCCGAATTTTAGTTATTTAAGTAAATTAAAATCGCGTTGATGATAGAATAAAATCGGATTTATGATAGATATTTTATTATCTAAATCATTATAATCGAGTGTTTTAAACTAAAATGGTTTTTATAAGATTATTGTTTTAAATGATTTAGATTACCCGAATTTTTAGGTCTCTAGAAAGTTGATTTGGTGGAAGACTTTAGGAAATGGTTTTCAATTTGATGTGGTCTTTTAAATGATTTAGATTACCCTAATTTTAGTTATTTAAATAAAATTAAGTGTGATTGATGATAGATATTTTATTATCCAAGTCATTATAATCGAGTTGTTTAAACTTGTAGGGTTATTAGGATACGGTTTTCAATGACTTGATATCCCGAATTTTTAGTTCTCTAGAAAGTTGATTCGGTCGCGGACTTTAGGATATGGTTTTTAATTAGTGTTGTGATTATCCCAAAACTGGTTTCTTTTGTTGGTTAGTTGGAATCCATAAACGCAAGTTCTCTAGAAAGTTGATTCGGTCGCAGACTTTAGGATATGGTTTTTAAGTAGTGTTGTTATTATCCGAATTTTAGTTAATTAATTTTTGTATTTTAATTTTTTAGAGTTTTTAGTATCTTTACGGCTGAATTGTTAAGATTAAACGAATTTTAGTTATTTAAATAAAATAAAATCGGATCAACTTTCTAGAGTTTTATGCTTATAAAACAATGTATTATACGGCTGAATTGTTAAGATTATCCGAATTTTAGTTTATGAAATAATAGAATCATGCACGAAATGAAAAGTGAGAATTTGAAACCCAAGATAAGTGAATATGATTCACAAATATAAGTTGTTTTAGTAATGTGAATCGAGACATTACAATGGTATTGAAATACTCCTAGGGTTTAGTGCTGTGCTCGCATGTACTAATAGCATTCATATAGACCACTTCAATATCAGCAACACATCTAGGGCACTGGTTGTGCGGAAGTTGCCCTTCTAGATGTGATAGAAATTCTTCGTCACTTGTATTACGTAATGCTGGAACACTAAGGTAGTTAGGAAGCTTAAATTTCATTTTTGAAAGTCTTTTTTTCAGCTGCCATCTGCATGATGTCACATAGTATGCGGTCTTAGAATTATCCTCCAACATCGACAACCCATGAATTCCTTCTTCTCTGTGTTTTTCATCACCACTAAACAACTTCATGAAGTTTAAACAGTATGAGGCTTCATGGTGATTGAGGTTTAGGGCGATAATCATTAATTCAAATGCTTCGTCTTCACTTTCTTCGACGAAGAACTTCAACTACAAAAAAATGAGATGGTAATAAAATTAGGAGAAGATGAGAGAGAAATAATTAGTAACTAATTAGATATTAATTTACCAATGATTTTCTGAATAGTGCTTCAAAGATTTTTAGAAGCCACCACTTTATCTAACATTGAAGGAGAAATATCATGTTGCAAGTCAAAACTAAGTCAGCAAAATGCTTGTCGTGTTACCCAACTCATAGAAGAGCCGATACCGGGAACATAGTATTGTTTGTGGTTAGAAAACAATAATTTTATATATATACACAATAACGCGAAGTGAATGAAGAGCCTAAGAAAACTGCAAATTACCTGGCGGTAGCGTTAGCCCAGCTGTTTGCCGATTGACTTGCAAGCTTTTCCATAATGCGCATGATTAAATCCTGTGGCATTTGTAACTGCGTAGCTACGGATAATCATCTTTCTCTTCGAATCAAACATTTTGAGATAGTCAAACATTTTGAATCTTTTATATAGCACTCTGCTTTTCTTGTGATAAAAATTCGCTCTTAAAATCGGATTAAACCTAATTGAATATGGAAAATATATTAGCTATTTTACGCCCCAAGATATATATTCAAAGCTTACGGATGATAAATGCGAGTTCGCGAATATTTAAAGATCCAGAGAGATAAGCGTGTCAACAAATGATAATTTAAAGAAAGCTTTTGAAAAGAGTCCTGCTTCACGTAAGCTTTTGAAAAGAGTCCATCATTTTCAAGTAAGCTTAGATTCTGCCTAAAAATATGGTTAACTCGACAAATAATTGAAATTATTTTAAATAATTTTTTTTTTTGCTGGAATTCGGGGCAGTCTATTTTCTGTGCCTAAAAATATGGGAAACTCAACAAACTAACGGTGCATGGCAAAATATAATTAAAATTATTTTAAATAATTTTTTTTTGCTGGAATTCGCCACCTAGGATTTTGTCCTATGTGGCATGTCTCTTCTTTCAGTTTCATCACCACTTTTCATATATATATGGATATGCCAACTTTAATTCTTCTATATATTAAGTTAAATGTTTGAAAATAATTTCATATATAAATGATATAAAGTTTCAATTGAACCAAATGTCCCTTAGGTTTCTCTAATACAAGTTTCAGAAATTACTAAAAATATTCTAATTATTTTTCTCTTCTTTTGAATGTAAAATTTCTTGATTTTAGTACTCTTAAATATGAAGTATAATGCCTCAAAAGTACCCTATAACTTTTCCCGGCTCATCTTATAATACAAATAAAATTAGGCATTTTTTACTTTTAAAGAATGGGGATAATTTTAATTAGGCTGGGATGTGTATGCAGTTTTCCTAGTTAACCCCGCGATTAGTATATTTACAATAAGTCATACAAGTAATTTACTTATATATATACATACAAGTAATTTACTTATATATACTACGGTGATGCTGCTTTTTTTTCAAATTGGGAAGTACTTAATTTTAAGTTATAAGTCATAATCTCCTTACTTTGTAATTTCAAAACCTATTTTGAAATAAATACACATATAGTTTCACTTCAACTAAATGCCATCGAGATTTTTTGTAATACAAGTTTCATAAATTACTAAAAATACTTCAACTTTTTTTTTAATGTAAAACGGGTAGACTTTAATACTCTTAAATATGAAGCTAAATGTTTGTAAAAAATATCATATAAGCATAAATATGCGGTTTCACTTTAATCAAATCAATTGAGGTTTTTCTTTTGTAAGTTTTTAAAATTTTAAGGTCGTTTTTAATTAGGACAATTTTGATGTATATTTTTAACTTACCCAAGCTATTCTTATATTACAATCTAAATTGTTAAATTTCTTGGTAATTTTAAGGCTATGACTTGGATGTAATTTTCTAAATTAACAGGTATATTTATAATATGTCATAAAAGTAATTAAATTATATATACTACTACTTTGTTTTTTATTGCAATTTGAGAAGTGCTTAATTTTAAGCTATAAGTCAAAATCACTTATGTATTTCCAAAAGTTTTTTAAATCTTAAATATTATTAAAATTACCCTTGCCATAATTATTTAGTATAATTCTACATATGACGTTGTACCAAAGGACAATGCATGTATCGGTTATTCAAGTATAAGCTCTTCGTCACTTTGGCATCATTGCAAACTCATAAGACTAAACAAGATTATGAGATTAATTGCTGGACAAACAATGTCATTTCACCATCTACAAGAAATTAAGGACTTCTCCAAACGAATCCTCAAAATTGTAGATGGTGAGCTGGGTGAAGAAGTCGATAGAGAAACCTTGATTGATATTCTTGATATTTACTAACCCAGAATGTCGAATATCATATTACAGCCATTGTTGAAAGCACTATCATTCACTTATAAGTAACTTTGCATAAAGTAATTTTTTGAAGAGAGAGCAATCCTGGCGCCAACAAACGATGTTGTGGAGATAGTAAACAATTGCGTGATGTCTATAATTTTAAAAGAGAAGCGGAGATATCTCAGTTTTGATAGTATATGCAAAACTTATGCGACCTCTAAAAGTCAAAATCAAGTATGTCCAGTGGATTTTTTTGAATAGCATCA
This sequence comes from Orobanche coerulescens, assembly GCA_033398695.1. Lineage (NCBI taxonomy): Eukaryota > Viridiplantae > Streptophyta > Magnoliopsida > Lamiales > Orobanchaceae > Orobanche > Orobanche coerulescens. The sequence goes on from CM065813.1 coordinate 32,210,134, forward strand.
AGTGTTCTAGAATTCCAAATCGCATCTTGAAATTGTAATTTAGAGTTTCAATTATACTAATTCAAAACATGGACCAATCATCAGTATTATGCAATGTCACATCATTAATAATTATCCAAATCCGTAACCATATTATTGAACAAAAAAATTCGGGGAATAATTTTGAGAGTAAAGTATTTATTCTACAATTAGGGATATCAATGGGTCGGGTAGGGTATGGGTATGCCTCCTCCATACCCTACTCTATTTGATTTGGATCGGGTTCGGATATTGTCCATCGAGTAATCGAGTACCCAATGGGTATTCAGGTACCCGTATACCCTATATTTAAGAATGTAGATATTTTTTAATATATATCATATATACATATAAGGTAATTAATAACTTTAATTTAGTACACTAAATATTTACAATATAATATTTTATGTAATAATATATATAATATATAATATAATATAATATTCAAATGGGTACGCGGGTCGGGTAATCGGGTCGGGTAGTCAAGTAATATACTATACCCATACCCTACCCGTACCCGATCATAAAATTTCGAGTTCGGCCGATACCCGACCCGATTTCGGGTTTATCCGACGGGTAGGATCGGGTACGGATAAAACTGACATCCCTATCCACAATTGATATTAAGTTCGTTAGATATCAGATTACCATTTAGATTTCAAATACGTCAATTCCCACTTATTATGAGCTTTGCCATGAGTAGGGGTGTGCAGAAAAGCCGAATTCGAAAAACCGAACCGAAAATTTGAAAATCCGATCCGAACCAGTCTTCGGATCGAATTTCGGATTAGAATTTTACAGATCTGAAAATTTCGGATCGGATCGGATTAAATCCGCGGATTTTCGGATTAATCCGATCGATCCGAAATATATAAAAAAAGGAATTTTTTTATTATTTTTAGATAAAACGTCAGAAAAAACTTCGGATCGGATCGGATTACGGTGTTCAGATTAATTCGATCCATCCGAAATATATATATAAAAAAAGAATTTTTTATTATTTTTGGATTATGATTTTTATTAGTTTTAAAATTTTTGGATTTTTCGGATTAAATCCGATCCGATCCGATTCGGATTCGGATTGATCCGAATCCAATCCGAACCATCGGTTCGGATTTCGGATTGAGCAAAAGGTGATCCGAAATTTCGGATCAATTCGAAGTCGGATCGGATCGGATCGTTCGAATGCACACCCCTAGCCATGACTATACTTAAGAGTCGGGACAAATTATGTCGGTATGTATCTTTCGAGACCCGTATTCGGTCATGGTTAGCTTTATGTAAGTCAGGAAAGACTAGAAATCTTTTGTTGTGATGAGAATGCTGTGTAATCATAAACAGAATAAATAATGTAATTTATAAAGAAATATTATGAAATTTATAATGAACAATCTACATATTATATATTTACATAAGAGTTCTTTTTCGCGTTCCCATGTAATTATACGGGTGTTATACTAATATATACATAAGAGTTCTTCTTCATGTTCCCGTATAATTATACGGTGTTATGTGTGGGTATTGGATATATATATATATATATATATATATATATATACACGTGTATACACACACCCATATTTCATTTGCGATATATACACACTTCATAGGTATACATATAAACATCACCGTCCGTTCATCTCACTCACGCTTCCTCACTGAGCCTAGGGTTTATTAGAGGAATTTGAAGTCCACCTCTACGCGCTGCTCCAATGGCGAAACCCGCTCGTGGTCGCCCGGCGTCTCCATCGGGCTCAGATTCTCGCTCTTCATCCCGATCTCGCTCGCGTTCTCGTCCTCGTTCTCGGTCAATTTCTCGCTCTCGCTCCAGTTCGCGGACCCGCTCCCGCTCCCGCTCAAGATCCTTCTCCTCATCTTCCTCTCCTCGTAGTGGTAGCTCTCGCAGCCCTAGTCCTGCTCCTCCAAGAAAAAGGTGATTTTTTTTTCTGTTCTGCCACATTATATATATTTCTGCGGATATGTGCAGAGTCTAGAATTCTGTAAATAATAATAAAAAAGGAATAATGCTAGATTGTACCTTCTTCTTTTTGAAATATAACCATTTTAATTCTCTCCGTGGATGGTATGAACTACTGGCTGCAATAGTCTGAATTCAATTTAGAATTTTCCACTTCCCATGCAAATGCATTGCTAGTGCCTAGAGTTGCAGGACTGGTTTTGCTATTTTAACACGAGTACATTTGTAAGATGATTGTTAACTATACAAGGCTAACGAGATTACCTTTGGTACTTTTCTGTTAATCATGGTTTTCTTTTTGTTGGGTTTTGCATAGCCCTGCTGAGGGAGTGAAACGAGGTCGCTCACCGCTGCCACAAACTAAGAGGAGATCCCCACCTCCGAGGTGAGTGAATTCTTCTTTTAGTTAAAGGTGGAAATTGTTCTTTACTCTAAATTGTTCATGATGTTAAAAGAATTCCATTTTTACAGTCCGACCGTGCTTATAGATCAGTCTGTCTTAGTGTCTTTCTCTTTTCTGTTTTTTATCTTTTTCTTGGGCATGTTCGCTCCTTGATATATAAGAGACCGAAAAATATCTGTAATGTGATATTCATTCTTTTAGATGCATGTATTGACGATATTCACTTGTTAAATTCTATATTCCTGGATATTGTTCCCATGCAAAAAATGAGAAATTGGAGTGCATATCATGATTCAATAATTCGTCTCCGGATCATTAAATTGGAAAATTTCTGCTTCATAACATTGTTGATATTTGTTTTCGCCTGGATTCCCATCTGACAGATCAGCTTCGGGATATTTAGAGAATAAAATAATACAACCTTCGTCCAAATTTGTTCATACCTTTCCTTTTCAGTATGTCCCCCGAATTTGTTCCTATGCCATTTATGGACACTAATTAACTTAACACTACACCAATGTAGGACACCTTCTCCATTCATATTACACTACACAATACACTCAACAACTTTTTTATTAAAACCCGTGCCGAAGAATTGGGGAAGGAGGGAGTACTTGTGACTTGATTGAAACAAATACTGTTACTCCTATTTCATGATGTCTAGTTTATAATTAGCCCTGCTTTACATTATTAAACATCAGTTATCTTCAATTTAGCTGCATGACGGTACTTCTTGCACCTGGCGTTTTCTTACTTGTTTGTGTAGGTCTTTTCTCCATTGTTTTATTCCATATTCTTTGTTCTACTATAGGGGATTTTTTATGTAGCATTCTCTTTATGCTTACTTATGACCTATCTCCAGGAAACCTTCTCCTGTTCCTGAATCTCTTGTGCTGCATGTTGATCAGCTTAGTAGGAATGTGAACGAGAACCATTTGAAAGAAATATTTGGTATGTTTGCAGTTACTCATTGAAGCATTGTTATACAAATTATTAAGATTTATGTTAGTGATCTCGAGGACCATGAGCCACCCCACCTATAACTACTAAAAAAAAGTTAGTCATCTCGAGGGCTGATCGATTACTCTACGTTCACGCTTGGATTTTCTAATACTTTATTACATGTTTTATGGTTATGTTTCATTGTGTAAATCGTGCAATTTACAGGTAATTTTGGTGAAGTAGTGAATGTGCGGTTGGCAATTGACCATGTTGTAAGTTTTCTACTCCTTTTTCTGCATTGAATTCAGAACCAGCTGTATGCATACTTTAATTTGGACATCATTTTAATATACAGGTTAACATTCCTAAAGGATTTGCATATATTGAGTTCAAGAATAGGGCTGATGCTGACAAGGCCCAGTTATATATGGATGGCGTATGATTTTGTTTTTATCCTTATATTGATGATTCTCCGCCTTTGTCTTGCAATTCAAATTTCCTGTCTCATGTTTGTGCAGGCTCAAGT